>BGPR01000062.1:672062-747218 GCA_013235015.1 Araneus ventricosus
AAAAGTGACGTCTCCCAACCCAACCGGGGGTACCAGAATATACCCGTAAAACTAAATTTCCCGCCGTTTAATTTGGAATGTGAGGAGAAAAAAGAAACAAAAAAAAAAAAAAATCCGCTGCTCCAGACATAAATAAGCCCAAAAGATCATATTATTTATTTTTATTCATCGAAAACTTCTATTAGATGGTAAAAAAAAAGCAAATAGTATCCTCAAAAAGCGAATCGATCATTTGTAATTGTTGTGAAGTAAGCAAAAAGAGAAGAATCAGGAATCATTTTCATTAAAAATAAAAATTCACGACGCGTAATTTATCAGCAATAAAAAGCAGTCTTGCGATAGAATAGAAGTCTTATGAAGATACAATAACAAACCATTAACCGGGTATTTTCACCTTTTCTTACGGATGAAATAATTTTATTTCTTTAATTCGAAGCCGCGTGGAATAGCGGAGAGTTTCAAAATCTGTCCGAATACGACGTCATGCGCAGAAAGACCTACTGAGCATCGCGTTTGTGGACCCTCCCTGATGCCAGCTCAGGTGTCGCCCTCGTCATCTGACCGTGGTTCAAAATTACGAGGTCCGTCCCAAAATAGCCCTCGTGTTGATTCAAAACGGGACGCTAATAAAACTAAACTAAACCTATTACCCTCTCCATTCTGCCCGCCCCAACAATACACCCAAGTGAGAGCTTTCCGGCACTGCTTAGTTTACGACTAAACCACCGACTCTATCCTACTTCTGATCTGAGTAACGGAGTCGGGAATTCGAAAATCTGAACTGCAAATAAGTTCTTTGAATAGAAACGAATGCTTGGCACAGTATGACAAAATCTGGACATTGTACCAAAATCTCAAACAGAACTTATCAAATCATTCATATCGAGTACTACCTACTAAGATAATTTTCTGAAAGGAATGGAAGAGCTTTAATTATTATTTCAAAACAATTATCTTTCTCTGAAATAAAACCAGAGGGAATGGCCTCCCTTAAACTTTCTCGTATACTTCCCAAAAAGGTGTCATTTTCCCTCTCCCTAAAGTTGCCATACGTTCCGTATTACTATTTGACCCGTTTTCTTCTTAAACTCTGCGCGTCATTATAATTTTAAAATAACATGCACCCAATTTTATAATTATGTGAAAGAAGAAAATGATATAATTAAGATGGTAAAATCAGCTTTAAAGTTTGACTGGGTTAAAAAGGATTAGCCTCGCATCTTTTTTTATTATTCTACGTGATCATTTAATAAAATTGCTAAAACTTTATTCATATTTTTATCAGAATAAAATAAGCCATTACGTACCCACTTTTTTCATGTTTTATTTATTTAGCACCTAATCGTCCCGTATCGATGCTTGGCAATTATGGCAACCCTTTCTTTCCCGCGTGGATAAAGAATTCGAATTTACTGTAACCCAGAATGCAATGATTATCCACTGGTTTCTTTTGGCGCGCGCCTAAGTCGAAAGGAGAGTATTAGTATTAGCGCGTGTTTCGAAGGTCACGAGTACCTCCAATACGCAAGTTGGCCGTGTTAGATAAAGAAAATCTAATATGCAATTTGAACGCCTCGTTTTTAAATGATTGAAATGAAAAATTGGACACAGATATACCATTAGGGTTAGAAGATCACATGTCAAATTTAATTTATCTAAGTATTTAAATTTAGGAGTTCTCGTGTTCAGAAGCATGCGACTGTAGAGACAGTCAACGCCTTGACGGATTTGGTCCAAAATTTGATACGAACCTGCATTCTTTATGATAAAATTGTGTACCAAATTTTATCCATCTAGCTATTTAAGTTTTGGAGTTATCGTGTTCACATGAACGCGGACAGACAGACTTCTCCTGGATGGATTTTGTCCAAAATTTGATAGAAACCTACAGAGTATGTCTAAAGGTCTCGTACCGAATTTCATCCCTGTAGCTCTAATAGGTTTCGAGTTATCGTGTTCACAGGCAGACAGACAGACATAATTCCAAAATTGTGTTTTTCGGACTCAGGTAGGTCTAAAACGTGGAGATTCGTCAAAACCTCAAGTTCGAATTTTTTGACGATTACAATACTTTCTCTTTGTATAACTTCGTAAACGAGAAAGTAAAAGAAAGTGTAGTTTCTGTTTTAATCAAGTTAATCTTTGATTTTTTACAAGTTCCGTAGTGAAATTTTTAAATTAAAACTGAACAGAAATTAGTGCACAATCACTCTGAACGAGGGGGCTATGTAAGTGAAATAATTTAGAAAACGTAAAACTTATGAAGGTGGAATGTTGAAACACGTGTTATTCTTGCAATCTAGTGACGTTGCGATGGGTATGTAGCCAATGTTGGAGGACAAAGACAAAAGTTAGATCCTCCCCCCCCCGTCACGCTGTGTAAAGTCAAATATGGCAAGGGGGAATGACAGAAGATATAGACAGATCTTCTGCTTCTGAGTTTTTTCGACACAATTTACATTCCATGGATCGAAAGCAAATGGTTTTCCGTTACTCCTTTGAAAGCAAATTTCATTATTGGTATACAGGTAGTTTCCAGTCTTTGATATTATTCTACACTAGAGCATTGAAAAGTGCATTGGCGGACGTCTGGAATGAATTTGGAGAAAAGAAAAACATCTCTCCATTCATTCCTGCTAAAAGTCCATGTCTTGCGGGATTTGGGCTTCGTCAATTAGGCATTACAGCTCCTCATTTAAGCACGATAACGATTAAGAAGCAAAGTAATGTGCTTTAAATATTATTTTCTGTCAAAATTTACTGTAGACTTTAAGAGAATAGTCTAATCAAAGTTAAAAAATTACTAACTTGCTATGAGCAATAGAATGATTAAATGAAAAGTGTTCATCACTGTTAGTTTCGCAATCAGTTTAGCAGACGAAAAAGTTACTCTTGATGACGTAACGAAGTCCATTCATTGGACAAGAAGTAGTCAAGTGGCCTGAAATCTATCCAATCGCTGTCCGATGAAATCGTCTTCTGCTGATAATTTCTATGTTTACGGTATTGGCAACTTGGAAGAGTGCCGACGTAGAATGTTAAATCTTTGAGGTGGTGTAATGTGGTAATTAAGTGCCTATGTTGTGATTGGAAAATGTGTTACCAAGAGCACCTTAATTTATTTTGGTAGGACATAATTCATTACAAGATGGAACAAGTAGTCAGTCTTGTTTAGTATTTTTTGTAAATCTACCATGTTTCCGCAATCTCCGCTGTATTAAATGTAAAATATCCTAATCCTAGTTCCTGTATATGGTAAGTTTGTTTATTTGTATTTTGTAATCAGCAGAAATATATTTCATTTCTTCTCATATTCCATTGACAACTTCTTGTAAAAATAACATAATAAACTATTTGTTAAACAACATGAAAATTGCGAATTGTAGTTGATTGTAAGAAATGGAAACCACCGTTGTGCTTGATTGCCCCCTTTCGTTCAAGGCCCCGATTTCTCCTTGTATACACGAGGGCAAGGTAACAAGTGTTTTTCACGGGAATTCGTATTGTAGGCCATTCGTGTCCGACATATAGGCGACAAATTTTTGCCGAGAGATTTAATTCTTTGATTGAATCTCGATTCTTAACTGTTTTTGAGTGTTATTTTATTTTTTGCAGTTTATTTCAGGCAATTAAACTAATTTTTTTTCTTCTGTAAATTTGAATGTCTATATATTGCATTTCATGCTGAATCTTTTCATAAATATTAATCATAATAGATAAACCAGAAATATTTCAAAAACATCATATAGTTAGTAAACAGTCATGATTTTGGTGAGTTGATGATTTTCTTTTTCAGCTTGAAAATGTGAAAGTTCTAGTGCTTTCTGCTTTGTTATATATTAAATTAGTTTCTCAAGCATTTTTTTTATAACAATATTTCTAGTTAGACTCTTTAGTAAATGATTTATTTCACCAGCTTAGTCAAAATTTGCTTGATTTATAAGCATTTCAAATCACAACTTACTGAATCTTGCTCATATTTTTAGTGTTTAGTTATAAAAGATTCTATTGTCTTTATGAAATATCAAAATACCTTTTTTCTCTGTTTTGCTAGTAAGTTTGTTTTACATACTTTAAATTGTACTTGGATATTTAGAGCTCCAGTATCTGATTATAAGATAGTTTGTTCTTGATTGTGTCTGTAAGATAGTTTGTTCCCAATTAATTTCATGAAGTTCTGAAGTGTATTTTATTGAATTCTGTATTGCTGTTAAATATGCCTTTATATGTTCTAAAAGTTAGGAGCAACATGCAAACAGTCTTTTGAATATCATTTTTTCTTCTGTAGGTATGGATCAAGAAGAATGCAACTTGAAAACAGAAGATTTCCTATTTCCTGAAGGTGAATTAGTACATTGATTAACATGTTGAAAGTTAGATTAATTCAAGCATCTTAATATTGCTTGTTGAGGAGAAGCAAATCTGAATTGGTATCAGAAATATTTCTGATTGAATAAAATATGAAATAAAAGTATAAAACAGCTTTGTGACATTCGGTGATCAAGCTTAATTCAAATTTTTATATTTACAACTCTATTTCGTCCAAAATGTCTAAATTCAGTGATGTCATATAATCAATCTTTTTAATGTGAAAAGAAAGAAGTGAAAGTTACTTTAACTGCATTACAAAACTGCCAGTATAATATGTATTTTAGATTTTGTATCAAATAGATGAATGAAATATTTTTCAACAGTTTAGAATTTGAAATGGGATGTTAATGACAGAGAAAGATTTATTTTTCATGTTATTCAGGTTTGATTATTCATTGGTGATAGAATGACTGAATTAGTAAATCCCACTCTGCTTCAGAATCCTGTTAAATAAATAAACTATCAACTTCTATGATGAAAGTTATGAAACATTTCTAAAGAATGAAAAAGATTATTATCAAAATAGGTATTTTATTATTATTAAGTTATATATTTTCAGATTGGTATTTTATACAAAACTTTCTCTGTTAATAATATGAAATTTAGTTGATATATTTTACTGTACTCTTAAACCAGATAAATTCATGTTTAAGAGATCATTAAGGCCTTTTGTAATTTGTGTATTTCTATGACTTGTAATCTCTGGGAATATTGATTTTTATATATTTCACATATATACAGAATGAAGAATCTTCAAGTTTTGTTCCCTTTTTTTTTACTTTTGAGCTGGTAATTTTTTATCTTTTATTTTAGGAAATATTTATTTGTGTAGAGAATATGTATATTTTAATGTAGCATTAGAAAAACTTATATATAGATTTTATTTACATACTTACTGAAGTTTCATAAAAGCTGTTATAAAAGTATCATAAAAATTTAATTCTTGAAGAACTACCTTTATAATTGTCTTAAGTCTATAATTGAGCAAAAGGAAATTTATTTTTTATTACCCAGAATTTAAAATTTGATTTGGATGTAAATACTTAATGATGTCTTTGATAAATAATTTTGGATTGTTTTTTTATTACTACTTTGATCTATCATTTATTATAAATATGCTTATTTTATGTAGATTAAGTTTACTTTTGCAGAATTAATTTATATCTTTATAATTAAATTTGTAACTTTATCTGTTTGTTCATTTAAAATCATGAACTGTTGCATAGCCCATGTAATTAAAAATGTTTTATTACTTGTATTTTTCTTAGAAAATAATATAAAGTAGATATTAAAGACATTCTAGACACATTTTTTTATGTAAAATTTTTCATAAAGATTTTCTTGTTATGAAAGTTGGTACCAAGACCTGCATAATATTACTGACTTTGTCGTTATTGTTTAATCAAATTGATAATGACAGTTTAAAAATGACAAGGATTAATGCCATTTCAGGATAATTCAGATTTTAATATGCAGATTAGTATGAAAAAGGCAAGTTTGTATTTTGTTTGCTTATTGTGTCCATGGATAATTACCGAGATCTTAAGCATTACTCCAATACCATTGTAATGAGAACTGATGTACAAGCTTTCTTGTAGAAGTCGGTGAAAAGATATCTACTATTTTTTTGGGCCTATTTGTGTATGCGTGATGCATTTTTTGGGGCCTATTTGTGTATGTGTGATGCATTTTTTGGGGCCCTATTTGTGTGTGTGTGATGCAGCATTTACTGTTTTAAAAATCTGTCTTGGTGCATAACTGTAGTTCTTTATTTGGATTCAATGCTTGAATTGTTGATATTTTTCTTAAATATTCCATAAAAACAAAATCTATTGGATAAAAAAAAATTGTTAATTTTTAAGCCTTGTAATTGTTAGCAAAGATTAGTTCTTTGTTGTGTTGTAGTTGTAACTGTTCAAGTTTTCTGAATTTATATAAATAATATAAAATAAATAATATAAATTTTTTATGTGTATAAGTCAGAAATTAGGCAATTCTTTCATTAATCTTTTTTTTTCCTTTCAAAAATGTCTTGATATTCTCACTAAAAGTAAAAAAGTACTATCTTAATCAATATTGTTTTTTAATTAAAAAATAGCTTTTATTGTTAAACTTGTACATTTTCAAATAAGCTTTTTTTTTCACTGGCAGCAACTTAAAAAAAAATATTTGCTATATTTATTTTAGTGTTTTAGTATTATTATTAAACATTTAACTGAAAATTGTGTGTTTGCATTATACTTGTATTTTGTTTTGCCCATTTAAATTTCTGTATTTCGATTAAAGATGGATTTACATTGTTTCAAACTTATTGCAGTTAAAAATAATTAAATAAAAATATTTATATTTTGTGATTGAAAACACTACTATATGATCTTTTTTCATTTCAAAAAGATTTTTTTCCCAAGTGAATTATCATAGAACTATTTTTTATTTTATTGCTTGAAGTATACTTTAAATTAAAAATTTTCTTCTATTACTGAACTTTTTTCCCTCAAGGAATACATTTTGAATATTTTCATTCAAATTATCATCAAATATTTTATCAGCATGTTTTTGAGAGAAAGTTTTTTTTTTTTTTTTGAAACAATAATTTAAAAGAACAAATCATTTAAATGAGAGACCGTTTAAACATATTGTAGTTTATTTCTTCATATGAACATTTTTACAAATGTGCAGATTTTCTATTATTTCTGCAAGTTTTGCATTAAATTATCAGATTATATTAAAACTTGTAGCTCTCTTAACTCGAAGGAATTTCTTAAATATTTCACAAGGTTACAGGTTCCATGATTCAGGAGTATGAGCTTCACAGACTGAGGATCACACTTTCAGAATCTGATTCTACCAAATGTCCACTTTACATGGGTATCTGGTATATGTTTATTCTACCATTCTGGGTTAAATATTCTCATATTTCTGGGTGAAGTTTGGAAAGTGGGGTGATGGTTTGGGTACTATCTATGTATGGAGATGACCATCCTTGATCTTTGAAATGGAATGTCAGTTTAGCAATTCAATGTTCAGAAAAACTGGAAGCATCTATTATTTCTTTTTAAATACCTTAAAATGAGGCGATGCAGAACTGCATTTTGTGAGCAACAGAAGGTCTCTAAGTCACATCTACTAAGATTTAAAAGGAGACTAGAATGAAAGAGTGTTCAAAATTAATCTCTGTTGTTAGTATGCAAAGAAAGTTTGGTTGAGTTTTTTTGTTAACAGACTTAATTGATCTGTTTTTGTTTTAAATATTTAGAGTAACCAGTATCAAATTTTCTAAAGACATATTTAATATAGCACAATTCCTTTAATCTAACCGTTTTTTAATCTTCTTGGCATTTTTTTTAATGAAAAGGAGATTGGTTAGGCCTATTGTAAATGCTGACATGTTTATATGGTTGCAAGATAAGATGTGGAGGAACATTCAGAATTTGTTCAGAATCAATAGTTTCTTTTGTTCAGGCATCTTTTCTAAGAACTCTACCCAAAAGCATGTAATTCAAGCTTCAAAAGGTACACCCGTACAAACTGTTTGAATTTGTACCATCTTCATTAAAGCGAGATGAGGAAAAAAAACCATGTTTAGCTCACTGCATTTCAGAAAGTTAGAATGAGTTAATCCTTACTTAAGAGTAGTTTTGTAACTAATATCATCCTAATGCTAAGAAACACTTAAAAATTACATGGTAGCATAGACAGATTTGTTGAAGGACTCTTCCAATTCATGATTTTCACTTGGAAAGTAAATTAAGTACCATATTAGTCTGGTCTTGGCTTCATAATCAAAGGGTCCAATTCTACTGAAGATGTGATGTATTTAGGCCTGTGTGGTATATCGCATATCTGTTGTGGATCAGATGTCTTCTTGGTGTAGGTGTGCAAGTCTAAAAGAGTGGTGTACCATCTATTGATCATTTTTTTTTTTGTGTGCAACTTCAATCAAAATACTTCATGGCTTTGATTATGTCGCAACTTCCATGCTTTGTGACAGAGCTTTGGTGGTGTATCCAGAGGGTTGCGGATTCAAGACCCAATTCCATGGAAGATCCACCATGTATACAGGTCTCGTACATAATTAAATCCCTTGAAAGTCGCATGCCCTCCCACTGGTGTGGAAGTTTGGAGAGGGGGGCCTACTGGCTAAGTGTTTTTGTCCTTTTCTTCTGATCACAACTGAAAATTATGAGTCTGATCTTGTGTAGCTTCAAAACGTTAAGTTTACATAACGAAATCCAACCACTAGTAAGTTTTGGCTCTATTTAGATTTCAAGAGATACGTATTTACTGTTGGGGAGCGAATATCTTGACTTCTGTTTCGAGAGATGCATTTTTTAAATCCTTTAACTGCAGGTATTTTTATTTCAACCAATGACTTGTAAACGCAAAACATGACATATATATTTCCTACTGTGTAGGAAATATAAATATCATGTATTTATTGTGATACAGTGGTGATTCAAAAATATGTGCATGACTAAGTAGGCATTTTATAATTAATGACAAGAATTTAAAATTTTGTTATTTATTTTTATAAAAAAATATTTTTATAACTTAATGATAAGATAAAAAAAAAATTTATTTTGTTTTATATGTATAAATATTTTTATAATTTACTGGTGCATAAACCACATCTGCAACAAGTGGTTTATAAACTATCTGGCTATAATTTAAGTATGTTGTTTATAAACAACTCCCATAGTTAAATGTTTAAATAAGATAATACATGTGCATATGAAAAGAAATTTTGATGAAAAATGCCCATTGCTTGTCTCTATTCCTGACTTCAAGATATTTAGATGAAATTTATATGTATAGCTAGGTAACCTTGCAGAAAGCTATCTGTTGGTTTCAAATGAATTTGTTTTTGAAGAATGAAGAGCTTTCTGCTTCTGATGCACTCTTCCCATTATGTCGACTGTTTTTTTTTTGAACCTACTGTGTATGTGTGTGTATTACCTTTTTAAAAGAGTCCATTAGTTTTTATTTATAATATTCTATATTGCTTGTAATATTTATTATGGCTTTTAATTTTCAGAAGATGTGGAATCATCTGTAATAAACAACATTGAAAAATTTGATTGTGTTGAGGTTGACACATCCGACTTGACTTGCACAAATTTGTATGACATTACTTCCTCTAGCTTAATAAAGTCTCCACTTGTATTAGAGCTTCTGCTTGCACATGGATTGTTGAAAAATGGACTGGTTGAAGACAGACCATTGTGTGATACAAATGATGATGATAAAGTAAGTAAATGTTTTAAAAGTTAATTTAACATGGAAAAAATTGTGCTTCTAATTTTAAGAATTCCAAATTTTGAATAATTTAAAACAATACTTACTCCAATGATTTAAGATAATTTGCATACTGTATATAATTTTTTTTAAGATTATGGAATATATGTAATTTTTGCAAAATTTTGATTGTTCACTTTTAGTCTTAAACAGTAGAAACTAGAGTGATTTTAACTATGTATAGTTTCTCTACATTTTAGATTCTTTTTCTCACTTTAAATAAAATTGTATCCTTTAAAATTTTTTCCAGATGATTACATTAAAAAAAAAAATCTGCTAATAAGTTTTTTTCCACATGTAGGTACATCTATAGTCTTGAATATTTCTGGTCCTGTGCTACCCACTTATAGAAATATAATTTATAAAATGTAGCACTTATAGAATAATCAAAATATTATTTTGTTTTATATAACTAGTTGTTTTTAGTTAATTGAAGTTCAATTCATGAAAAATTATTCCAATTATTAAATTTTGAATCTGTTTCGTAATTTTTCTGTGGATGCATATGTAAAAAAAAAAAAAAAAAACCCTTTCTTATTATTGGTGTAATTAATAAACAAAATTTCTTTTATGTATTACAAAATTCAGCTTATCAGAAGTAAATCAGATCAAATGTCTACATTACTTTTATTTAGTTAAGTGTTTATTGATAACTATTTGACAATAAATACATTCTTATACTTTTGGTGCACATAATATCCTGCTCATGAAAATCTTTCTTGATTCAAGACATTCCTTCTATACTTTTCGTCAGTGAATTGCTATATAACTCGGCTTTTGATGTGAAAGCTTACTTTTTCTAATAAGTGATGTTTTGTGGAACACATGAACTTTTTAAATCAAAGATAGAAATTTGTTTGATTTAAACAAAAAGTTAACTTTTAAAAAAAATCAAATTCAGATTGTAAATTGTGTCTACTATTGTTTGCCAAAGCACGAGAAACATGAAAAATAGGATGAAATATCAAGGTATGGAACTATCTGTACTATTCATTATAATTTAGATTTTCAGTAGAGCAAATGATTGTTTCACTTTAGCTTTAATGCAGTTTAAATCTTCTTAATCCTGATTCTAAACTTAAATCATGATTCATTTATTTAACTGAGATGAGATACTTAATGGTGAGAAAAGCTTATTGAAAAAAAAAAAGCATTATTTGTAGTACTTGACTGCAAGGAGATACAGGGATGCCACTTTTCCGCCGAACGGCGGATTTCCGCTTTTTTTGTTTTTTTTATAAATCCGCGATTTCCGCGGAAATCGCGATTTGAAAAATTCCGTTTTTAAATCAATCCTCGATTTCCGCGGATATTTCTTTTTCTTCAATCTTTGTGGGTGATACTGCAAAGCAACTTATAAAGTTGGCTCTGAAATCTCAATTGATTGTGATAAAAAATTTTAAGATATGTGTCTTTAAGACATACATTGGGTGTGCTAAGTGGCTTGTGGAAAAAATGCCTTTTGCCAACCCTTTTTTAAAGGCAGTATCTTCACTGGATCCATGCAATAGAAAGACTTCTGTTGCATTAGAATTGATGAAAGAACTGCCACTCTATGCTTCAAATGTTGTTCAAGATTCAGAAAAAGAAGCATATGATTTGGAAATACATAATTTTCAAAATGATCATTTTAGTGATATTGTAGAAGAATCTGTTGATTTATGGTGGGGAGATGTGGAGAATACCTTAAAATATCCTCTACTTTCAAGGATGACATTTGCTTTGCTAACCTGCTTCCATGAACCCAAAGTGGAAAGTAGCTTTAGCATAATGAATAATGTGATTACACCTGGAAGCAATAGATTAAATGTTTCAACATTTAATGCTATGCAGTGCATTAAGTATGAGCTGCGCTCACACTTAAAAAAAAAAAAAAAAAAAATCGGCAGTTTGTATGTTTTCCAAACATGACTTTCTCAAAGAAAAAGTTGATCCGAAACTGGTGAGAAATGTAAGAAATTCACGGAATGTTTACTTTGTTAAACTTAAACAAAATAAATCATTAAGAGAAGAGAGAATAAAAGAATTAAATGCCAGTAAAGAAAAAGCTCTGACAAAAAAAGCTGCAAAAAAGATGTCTGCAGATGCAACTAAAAGGCAAAGGATAAATCATAAGAAAAAACTAACACATTTTAAAGAGACTGCATGAACCAAATTTTAATGGTGGCGAAAATGTAAATGAATCCAATCGAAGAAAAGTTGAGGATAAAAGTAAAAGTGAAGCTGTCAAAAACTTTCATTCTGAACTTAATTCTAAAAGAAATGTTAAAATTAAAAAAATAATATCCTAACTATCGAAGAGATGTTTCTGCGTGCAAATATTAAAAATAAAAAATGAAAATGTTTTATTTTTATAGAATTTCTGCATTTGAGTGTAAAAATACAGCATTGTAATAAAATTAATAATATTGTTAGTATTTTTCAAAATTTTTAATTTGTGTGAAGAATGCAGTAATTTAACTTTTTAGTAACTTAAACATTTTAAATTCTGTCCTAGTGTTGGACATTTTTAATTGTAAAAATATATGATTTGGATTGGATTTCTGTTTCTAATATTCATGCACAGCTTTATTGGGTAAAAAAATTAATTAAAAATCAAATTTAAATTATATATATATTTGTATGTTTGAGTAAGCCTCATTTTTATGCAGTCGGCTTATTTTTTAAAAAGCTTTTAATTTTATAACATTGACTTTAATTATAACCAAATTTTCATTTTATTATATATTATATTAATTCATGAAATTCATGCATAAATGTTATGAAAAATGGAAATTTTACTTCACAAATTCTTTTACTTGCGTGCGATTCCCACACTTGAACTTTTTTAAATTCACGCACAATTTCCTCATTTTTGCTTTTTTTAATTCGCGTGTGATTTCCTCTTTTTTGCTTTTTTGTGAGTGGCATCCCTGGAGATAAGAGCTCTGCCTCTAACATATTCAGGGTGGCCAGCCGACTGGAAAACCGGGAATGGTCAAGGAATTTTGGGAGACCAGGGAAAAGTCAGGGAAATTTATCCTAAAACTGGAATTTTTTTATTTTGATAATTGTTATCACACGTGACAAAATTCGCTGGTCTTTTTGCGCCAGGCAGCGGGATATTTATACTTCCCGCGAAACCGAAATTTCGGCTATGAACAGGATAATGTTCCCTTTATTAGTTAAATTAGTAGATACTCAGTTGATAGATATTAGTTGTACTCTGATGTGGAAGACGCACAGGAATTTGGCTTTGTGCTAAATAGTCCAGTCAACGAAGGAAAAATAGAAAAAGGAAATGATGTAGTTTTGAAATTTGGCACAGTTGTTGGGCGTAATGTCCTAAACGACATACTAAAAGTCCCCGCTGGTGGTGGGTCCTCAGGGGGTAGGTTGGAGAATACAACTTCTCATCCCAAGGGAAAGATGTAGACCTAGTCGTGTTATTGGTTGTTTTGTCACCACCAGAAAGTAACATTTATTTTATGAAGCCTGGCAAGAGAAAAATCGAAACTAAATTATTTTTTACAATAAAGCTGTAGAAAGAACTCTCTTTTGCCCAAACCATCCTCCTTCTCCATGCATACCATGGCTGCGACATTACACCAGATATTTATAGAAAAAGCAAAGCACTATAGTTGCATTGTTCAAAAATCAACTAAGCCAGATAAAAACATTGCTGACATTTTCATAACCCCTCATCAACACTATATACTATCTCACAAGCAGGTGAGAAGATGTTCCTAGTATGAAGCCATTGCTAATGAACATAATTTGATTAACCTTTGATATGCAGCATTTCTCAAATCATCAACCAAGATCAAAGCTTATCTTTCCTCAATTCCTACAACCAAAGAAGCGGCGGAGCAACACACTGTTAGCAATGTGTTTCTGTTTTGACACCTTTAATGGGACCTGTACCAAAGGTGCACCTCTAGAAAAAGAGGAGGCATTTGAACTTAATCATGTACTAGAAACACATGGTGAAATTTAATTACGAGCAAGTGTAAAAATGGGTTATGCATATTTTTATGTATGTATGTATGTATATATATATTGTAATAGATAGCCTCTATTTTGAAATATAAACTTTCTGTCATAAAAATAAAACTAACATTTTCAACCACTTACTCTAATTATGTACTTTTTCAAACTACTATAATATTCTAAACTATTCATCCTAAGAACAATGTGTAGGACTATTTTTGTAGGAAATTTAGTTTAGTTTAATTTTATACTAAAGTGTTTTTCGCTAGGATCCATGGTGTTCCAGATATCTAAGAAAAACTGAGAAATCCCCCCTGTACCCCCTGAGCACCCTCCATCAGCTGGGACTATGTCGTTTAGGACACTCTCCCCATAAACTGAGCCAAATTTCAAAATTACACCATTGTTTAAATTTACAATTCGTTGACTGGACTACGAGTAGATGGAAGCTTGTGAAGGGGAACGGATGTGAGGGGAGGAAGGGAACATAATTGTTCATCAAATTGTGTTTATCACTCCCCCGCCCCCCTGCTCGGACACCTGCAGTACTACCCTTGTATAATTATTGTATAGGCATGAGGTTATTATGAGGGTTGTTGATTCGGCACTTTTAATAGATTTTTACTATTACAATAAAGAATTTTAGAAATATTAACTTTTAAATCCCCCTGTATCTTCTAAACTATTGATGCTAAAAAAACAATGGAGGACTTTTTTCATAGAAAATTTCATGTAGTTTAATTTTGTAATGGAGTGTTTTTTGATATAACTAATAGTTTTCGAAATATTTAAGAAAAACTGAAAAAGCCCCCTTTAAACCCCCTGTACCCCCGCGCACCTCCCACAGGCAAGGACTTTTAGTATGTCGTTTAGGACGCTACTCCCAACAACTGTGCCAAATTTCAAAGCTATACCATTTTTTTTTCTATTCATCTATTTTTGGCCTTGGTTGACTGGACTAAAAGAGATTCTGACAACTTGCAAGATTGTAAATTTTCCTTCATCAATCTATATATATATAAGAAAAAATAGCATCCACACTGGATACTGTTTGCTTCTTTGATTTAATATCAGATAGGAGTTATACCAGAATTAATTCATTTTTCCATTACTGGGAGATATTTTTGGTTAATTATTGCAATGCATGACGTTAAAGAAAAGACCAAATCTTTCTTTAAAGCTCATGTGGTTTGGCTACGTGCCAGATATTCAGACAAGCCTGTCTACAAATTAGCATAAACATACTACAAATTAGCATCACACACTGCATAAACACAGGATACTGTATTTATGCAGTGTGTGAAACTGTTTTGATAAACACAGGATACTGTGTTTATGCAGTGTGTGGAACTGTTTTGATTACTTTTTGTGATGATTTAATATCAAATGGGAGTTATGATAGGTTTTTTAGATGATTTCAGCAGTTTTTTTTTCTTTTTATTTTATATGAATTCATTGATAAGGATTTAATATCAAATAAGATTTATACCAGAATTAATTTTTTTTCCTAATATAATCTTTTAGAATTTTTTTGTTTGCTTATTTTATGTTTGCTTTTTTTCTCTGTATGTTTGGAAAATAAGATTTTTTTTGCTAAATTATAGGATCTTCAACTTATCCAGCGGACTAACTTAATTGCTATTTGACAGTTGTTTTTTTTAAAGGGAAATATATAATTGCACTTCAATTTAGATAGTATGCACTTGGTACATTGAACTATAATTCGGATACTTTGAACTATAATTCGGATACTTTGAACTATAATTCGGATACTTTGCACTATAATTCGAATGCTTTGCACTATAATTCGAATGCTTTGCACTATAATTCGAATACTTTGCACTATAATTCGAATACTTTACACTATAAATTTTATACTTTACACTTGATTCATGGAACTATATTTCGAATAATTTGAGCTATAATTCAAATACCTTGCACTATAAATTTTTCACTTTGTGCACGGAACTATAAATTTTTCACTTTGTACATGGAACTATAAATTGAATACATTGCACTCAAACTCAATTTTTAGACATAGTATCAACGATTTTAAATTGGGCGGATTGCTAACTCAAAAAGGAAATAAAAAATATAGATATTATAAAAAAGTTTATTACAAAAAATGAAAAAAAGGTTTAAAAATGTATAAAGCACGAGTAAAAGTTACTTTTAGCACAAAGTAAATAAACATATTATATAAAATAATACATTACTAAACAATACTAATTGTATTAAAAGAGCATTTTTGGCTCTAATGGGCCGACCTCTCTTACGTTTCTGCCCAAGAGATAAACATTTAGCTCGTTTGGCACTTTCTCTTGCCCTATAAATATTAACATGCTTAAGCGCTATGTTTACAAATATAAACAGGACACGAGTATGTGGAAACAGAACCGTTACTGCCAGAGGTAGATACTATCACTTTCCATTCATAGTTTTTGTATTCAGTTTTATATTCATCAAAAAAGGTCCATATGAGATATGCCCTTTCATATGAATTTCTTCACTTCTGCATTTATATTCTGTTTCACCTGTAAAGATAGTAAATAAAATGCAGATTGGTTTCCGTTTCTTCCTAATAAAATTTCGACTTCTAATTTTTCCCACTGATTTGGTTTTGCCCAAGTCTTAGTGGGGACATGCAAACCATTTTAGATGAGGTTTCATTTAAAATGGTTTGTAATTCGGGTTAACTGGATCACGTTCATTTGACAATTTTTTCACAATCGCATTTTCACACATTTCAAGGAACTGACTAACAGCGAGACGCTTACGAAATGTATGTTCCTTTTTTTTATCAGCGCATTGGTTGCCTCTAATCCATCATTGGTGATAGGAAAATAATTCCGAGCTCCTATATATCAGTAATGATTTCTGGTGATCTGTGAATGTTACGATATTCACATCATTCTTGTTCCTCCTATTTCTTTAAAAATAATACACTATGTTAAAGGTATTATCATCAGAGCATAAATGAAGACATTCAATATCATTTCTTGTTTCATCTTTGTCATTAATGCCACGCAGTTTGCCATCAATCTTTTTTTTACTACATGGAAATAGCACGTCAATCGTCGCGAGGGAAGTCCAAAACAGCTCTGAAGCCATTAGTTATTACACTGATGGCATCAGCCAATAAAATTTTCGGATTCCACTCAGTTTCATTTATTTATAGCATGAGTCTTTCACACGATCAAATGGTTCTTCCATTTGTGTGATGCGGAAGTCTGGAGAGGGGGTGCAAGCTCGGGTATCGTTCTCGTCATCTGACCGCGGTTGAAAACTAGTAGGTCCGTCCAAAAGTAGTCCTCGTATTGCTTCAAAACGGGACGTTAATATAACTTAATTAAACTAAACACAAACGGCGTATATTCTTCGACAGGAACATTCCATCTGGAATTACACCAATTAAATACATCTTTCATAGATATAGTTAGTTGGCGGTTCAAATGTTTGTTGTCTAAGTTTTTCCAGAACATTTTAATTAACAGAATTTAAAATTTTTCTGGTTCTTTCCAACCACGATTTTTGAATGCAGCTATTATTGCATTCAGTTTTCTCACACCATCTTCATATGGCTGGCACACTATTTTTCTCGCCACCATGGACAAGCCTCTATTTCCATCCACGTGATTAATGTGCTTCATATAATGAAACAGCAGAACTTTCAGAATGGAACTATATTCCCGCAGGACATTAATTCTTTCTATATTCACCAGCTATACGGCGATAAGTGATTTTGCATCCAGCTGAGCTATTGTGTGATGTAATTTTCTTCCACGTTTTGTTTACCGCAAATTATTTACATAGTTTATTACCAATTCTGATGTTTCGCATTCCTTAGATTTAATCCAGAGTCGTTTTTTCTGTTCCTTGTGGTTTTTATTCATTTATTTCCTCATCACTCTCGGAATGATACTTCGAGATAAATTCCAGTAAATCTCTTATATTTACTATGACTTCTAAAGCAAAAAGACTCAAATGTTTTATTTTATTAAGATTTACAACATTTTTTTATAATTTAAATCAACTCACTCGCCAAGTCACAAAATATATCAGATGATCACATGAATAGGGTAAAAATAGTAAAGTTCAGTTTGATTATATTAACGTCCGTTTTGAAGCATCACGAGGGCTATTTTGGGACGGACCTCCTCATTTTGAACCGCAGTTAGATGACAAAGACGACATCCGAGCTGGCAACCCCCTCTCCAAACTTCCGCGGGAGAACGTTTGTCTCCCTAAGGTTGTCCACCCAAACTGTAAAATAGCTGGAATGGCTACAAGACACAGGGGCACAGGGCGGCGTTCTGTCTCCCTAAGTATGATTTAACGTGCAACAGGCCCAATACACGACGGATCTTCAGTGGAATCGGGTTTAGAACCCGGAGTCCTCCGGCTCAGCGGCCGACACCTTATCACTAGGACACCGCGGTCTCAGTTCAGTTTGAAACGATACAAAAAAAAGAGGCATAGAAGCAGTGATGTAGTCGCAAAATAAGCAATACTAGGGCGCTCTAACTTGAGTGACACAATTCACGCTGTTTTAAGGACATTTTCACAATTTTCTCCTGAAACCAGCGGGAGTGGCCTCCCCTAAACTTTCTCGTATACTTTTCAAACATTTGTCATTTCCCTTTCCCCTGCATTGATAAAAAGTTCGATGCAACTGTAACCCAGAATGCAATGACTATCAGAAGGTTTTTCATTGTAGATTATAGTGATAGTAAAATATTGAGGTGAAGAATCATATTCAAAAAGATACGTATGTATTAAAACTTCGCAATATTTATCTTTTTTATCAAACTCGAGCAATGCAAGTTCCACGTGCGGAGAAGAGAACAGGAGAATAGCTTGCGCATGCGCAGAAATTTCTTCCAATACGCAAGTAAAACAAGACGCCCTAAATGTTTGCTTCCTTACAAAATCTCGACGCCAGAATTGGTTTTTGGCAAACTGCCAAGTTTTCGGAGTATCCCTTCTTTGCACAGGCATTGCTACCAGAACGCATGCGCATGGAGTTAACAAGCATGCTATTATACAGACCAACAGACAGTCAGTCCGTTGACGGATTTGGCCCAACATTTTACACGGACCTACATTCATGACGATAAAACTGTGTACCAAATTTTATCCATCTGGCTTTTCAAGTTTTTGAGTTATAGCGTTCGCATGACCTCGAACATACGGACAGACAGACTTCCCGTTGACGGATTTTGTCCAAAAGTTGATAGAAATCTAAAAATTATGTTTAAAGACCACATACCAAATTTCATCCCCGTAGCTCTAATAGTTTTCGAGTTATCGTGTTCACAGACAGACATAATTCCAAAATTGTGTTTTTTGGACTCAGGGAGGTCTAAAACGTGGAGATTCGTCAAAATCTCGAGTTTGAATTTTTTGACGATTACAATACTTTCTCTTTGTATATGAGAAAGTAAAAAGGCGGTGCCAGAAAGGCGTTCCAGCTCCACTACATCCCTGTAGAGAAGTAACGATGCACGCTGCACACGCACAAGTCGCGGCAACGTACGGCGCACAGCCATGTTATAAATTAACCAGTGTTGCTAATTTGGAGGATAAAATTACCGGTTTTAGCTTATTCGAGGACTTTATCCCTTCTGAGGTAATAAATCCCCATAAACAAGGATGATTCCCCTATTGGCAACACTCCAACTAATGCAATGCTGCACGACTGCAAAAACGGAGTTTGTTTATCTTATTCAACGTGGAAACATCCGTTTTATAGTGGAAAGTAATTAATGCAAGTGATAATATTTTTTCTTCAGTGCATCATATTTGTTCAAAGTTCAAATATTTTTTTTCATGCTGAATAAATTTAATTCTAGTGGAATAATTTTTTTTCGCGTGCAGTATATTTGTTACGAGTGCAAAATATTTTTATCAAAGTGAATTTGATCCAAATTAAAGTGCAGATAATTCCCATCCTTTTTTAAATGAGTTAAGCAATTTCTTTTCTCTTTTATTTTATTTTGCATGGATTTCATTCATGTGGATGTCAAATGGGAGTTATTTATTTTCCAAGATCTTCCAGCATCTTTTTTGTTTATTTTGTGTATTTTTTTACTTTTTGCTAAATTGCCCCATTGGTCTGTGTCATTATCTAATGGAAGGAATGAGATCTGTTATGGCGTCAAAAAACTCGGAGCTTTTTTTTTTATGCTGATTTTGTAGGTTTCCTTTTTATCCACACAACAAGGAGTATTGTTAAACCACAACAAATATTTTGCAGAGAATGTTGTTTATAATGAACTTTTTTAGTTGATAGATTTATTGTGGACTTTTAATATTCATATATATTTACATCTAAAATTTACTACAAATTATAAATTTTTCATTTCTGAAGCACTCGGCCAATGTGTATGAGATTTTCTACTACAACTTTTGTTAGTAAATCTCTGACAATCAGATCTCTGATATTGTTCGTGGTTAAAGGCCCGTCTTAGATGGGCACAAATTCTTCTAGTTATTAATATTTTATTTCAGCATTTTTTTTGTTGTTAATTTTGTGTTCTTTTTTTTTCTGTTATGAATACAGATCATTTTGATTAATTATGGGATTTTCAAAGTATTGGCCGGACATTATCTATTTATGGAAAAGAGAATTTTTTTGAATTTTTTTTGCGTATGCATGCATGTTTGGTGTTTGTTCTTTATGCCCTCCCAAACGGTTTGACTTGCGATTAAATTTGGTAAAATGATGAATTAACTGAAGAGGGAGCTCGCACTGTAAAAAATTTGAATATTTTTATTTAATTTTAAGTAGTAAATTCTGGTGTTCCTTGCCTATTTTTGCAAATTTTCTTTCCCCTCAATTGTTATTTATTCACTGCGAGAAGAATGTTATGCTTCCTGTATTTTAATTTATTATTTCCTGCATTTTTTCTCTTTTTTTTTATCTTTTGATGTTTTGTTTCTCGTTGAGCTGTTTTTTATTCTTTTTGAGCCGTATTAAAAAAAAGTTGGTTGGAAGAAAAAGTTGAATTTTTTTTCTTTTGCAAACAATTTACTTATCTAAAGAAGAAATATTATGCTTCCGTGTTTTAATATATAAACACTAGCTGATATGCCTGGCGTTGCTCGGGATAAAAATATTTTCAAGTCCAAGTACTTATAATACTTTCAATTTACTAAAAGTGTTTTTTGCGGAAGCATCTTTCATTGATTTTCGTTAATCAACTGAACCTTTAGACCAGCAGTGAAACACCCTTCTTTTTTTCTCTCCTTAGTTTGAACTACTTGGCAAGAATCTTGTAGTCCTTCGTACTCCATTTCCTCCTCTCCATCATTGCTACGGCAACAGCAGAAACTCTTTCATATCTTTTAATTTTTGCCATTATCCGGACTACAATTCTCTTCTCTTTAGTTTTCTTGTCACTGACCGGAAAAAACCGCATAGTGTTCTTTCTTTTTCTTCTTAGGCCCTCTCCCTCTGGTAGGAAGTGGGTTGAACAATCTTGAAGGATTTTAAACACTCATTATGATTATTAAAAATTTGTAAAATTAAATAAAGCATCGCAGAAAGAGAGTAATTAACATCATTGTATTGTGGCACAAATATATTGAAGTATAGAGACCAAAGAGCATCACCCCGCCCTGCCTAAGCATCCGGGTAAACAACTGAAAGACTGGCCACCGGAACAGATAGTCGGGCACTGTGGTTCCTGCTTAATAGCTCCCATTACGAGTGGCTCATGCAGCAACTCCCCGTTTTACTGGGTTACGACCCTTCTTCGGGCCCAAAGAGCCACACCACCATTATTGTGCCATCGGGTTGACGAGAGCCTGCTTACTTATATGGCAGCCTCCGCAAACTCACGGTGTCCCCCCGATGGGGTGAAAGAGGTATATGCTACGAAATAAAAGCTAAATAAAATTTCTGCAATTCTGTTAACATTAAAAGAAAACAATATTTTTATCATAACTTTCACAGTAGCAAAAATACCGGAATGAAGGATTTGATAAAACGATTAATGGTTTGAATTTAATTACAATAACAGAAAGCATTGTTACAAATTGTGTATGAAATGAATTTGAAATGTTCATTAAATTAAGAAAAAGAACGCATAACATTTAATTTGAAATCATTAAAAAGATAATTTTCTACTCTTTAAGATGGTATGTGAATAATCTATGTGCAGTATACTTTTCTGAAATTATTGGCGAAAAACTGAGATTAAACACCGAAAATTGGCTTAATTTTCGTTATTTAATTAAATATCTTAGGAAATAATTTTGTTTGAAAGAGTAGAATTAAACTAAGAACGAATCCCAGAATGGCATGTGCAAATTTCATGTCAAGACTATTCATCGTTTAGGAGGAGTTCTCGCGACAGATAGACCGTTAGAACATATTTTTCCCCCCCTCTCTTTTACCTCTTCCTACTATAGGAACCGGACTAAGTAGCCTTCAAGGCTTAGCACACACTCATTAGGATCAGTTAAAAATTTGCGAAAATTGAACAAAATATCGAGAGAATAATTCACTAGTGTAACTGTATTAAAAACTGTAAATGCTATGACAACAGGAAACCGGAAGTGAAAAGTCTCCTTTGTTGTTTATGATCAAAGAAAGCAATATTTTCTTATATTAACTTTAACACTGGCAAAGGCCCGCACGGGAAACAGTAATTTGGCTTGAATTTATGGTAAACTTTTACTCTACGGTGCCCACTTGCTTCTCGTCAATTTTTCTTGGTGCAATTTCGCTGTTTTGCTGTTGCCAAACACTGTTTTCGATGCGCAGTGCACTTTTCATTGCTCTACTGCACATGCTTCATTTGAAAAGGGGAGATTGAGCACGCAATGCCTTCGGCATTTCAAGCGTGTACCGGGCACAGCGGCTTCGGTTTCTGCAAAGCGGGACACTAGTAGCTTCACTTATTTACTGAGAAGCGAAAACACAGAATAACATACACAGTTCTGAACCTAAAGTGAATAAAAATGTTCAAAAATGAGAAAAGTGTAGTTCACATACCTATTTTAATTGCCCAATTGTTGTTTACACTTAGGACACTGGTATCTGCTTGATATCAATCCCTGATCCACACACCACCAGAAAACAACTTTAGCTTCCGCTGTCTGAGGCTGATGCTAAGTCGAAAGGGAACCAATGCTATAATCAACAACAGCTGTACGAAGCGCACATAACGAAATGATAAAATCGGACAAAAATCAAACCAACAAAAGAAATTTGATTGAATCGACCAATTACATGAAACAGATGAACGGACCAAACCAATCAAAACAAATCGTAATATCGCGCCATGCGCTAAACACCGATGAAAAGATAAATTTCTGTGCATGCGCACATCTCGCTCGTTAAAATCATCATTGCGCAACCAAAACAAATGTTCTCTCCTCTCCATTCTTGCGGCAAAGAGTTGGCGATCCTAAGAGGAATGAAGTAATTGGGCACCGTAGGGTAAAATTTAACCAAATTTATTTCTATAAGAATAAAAAGTATTGTTAGAAATTTTGTTAAAAATATTTTTTTTTACCCTTAGTAACAATCAGAGAAAACACTTCATCACAATGGAATTATTAGCATTAAAAAGATCATTTTCTGCTCTTTAAAATGGCATAAAAATAATTGTTGTCTAATAAATATTTCTGAAGTTATTGGCAAAAACGTCTAAGCATTAGACTTAAAAACAGCTAATTTTTGTTATTTAATTAAAAATATTAAGAACTAATTAACTCTGAAAGTTGAAAATGGCACCGTTGACCTAGAAATATGCTCTAGAATGTTGTGTGTAAATTTCATGTCGCTAACCGTTCACCATTTAGGAGGAGTTCTTATGACCGACAGACAGATACAGGTATTTTCTGCTTTATATTATAGATATTTATAAAAATAAGCAGAATTTTCAGAAATTAAGGTAAATTAGTTCAAAGTCTAACTGTTGCCTAGCAACGGAGTAGCTATAAATTTGTGTTATTTTAAAATCGTCTGCATGTAATTAAAAATTATTAAACTTTAAAAAATTAATAAAAATTGAAGGAAAAATGTCACAGAAATAAAATTGGTATCATTGGAAAGGCAAATTTTGAACTTTAAGATGGTATAAAAATATTTTTTGTCGGACAATTTGCTCCGAAGTTACGGTGGAAAAACGGGTTTGGTTAATTTCTAATTAATTGCCTGTTTAATTAAATTGTGAACTGTGAAAAGTTCATAATTGTCTTCTGCTTGTCTTAAATAATAAGTGTACAAAATTTGGTTGAAAACTGTCCATTGGTTTAGGAGGAGATGTGGAACTTAGCCACATACCCACATACATAGCCACAATGTCTTTTATTTATATTAAGATTGGGAAAAAATCGTTTTCTCGCATTTTTCCTCTTTTTTTTGTCTTTTAATGTTTTATTTTACGACGGATATTTTTTATTAAGATTGATTAAGATTGACGGATTTTTTTAAGATTAAGATTTTTTATTAAGATTATTACTTTGCTTAAGATTTTTTAAATTTTATATTTTTAATCAGCAACACAGGGAAAATTCTATATAATATAAATTGCTCATTTGAAAGTTGTATTAGCTAGTATATGGTATATCGTTTAGAATACATTTTCTTTTTCAAAATTTCTCATAGTTTCTTTCAACTTCGTAGTTTCTTTCAATCTCTACTGTTAAAAGGTAATGAAAAGCTGAAATTTAAAGTTTTAATTCAAGAAGAAAAAATTAAAAGGAAATTCTTGGGGAAAAAAAGTGATTATTTGTTGGGAAGAAAAAAAAGAAACAGAGTCGGGCATATGAAAAAAATATGGATCCTGAGCAACATTGGGTTATCAGCTAGTTGTTAATATTTTCTTTCACAATATTTTATGGCCATCCATTATTTAATATCCCTTTCTCTTTTTTCTCTTAGCTTCTTTTTTTGTTTTCTTTTAATACTTATGAAACAGTAAAATTTAGGATTCTATTATATTAATATGGCACTTCCCATTTTGCTAAGTAACTGTATTTACAATGCCACTTTTTCCCCAATGACATCAAGGTCCAGAGGTTATGAATCCTCATTTCAAGCACTCCATTAACCCAGAGCCACCATCACCAACATTTAATTATTATTTTTTATTTTCTGTATCTAAAATTTCCCCTACATTAATTTGAATGTTTCTGAATTTTAAAATAATACAAAACACCTTAACTTAATTTAAATATGTTATTTCATTTATTTTTTTGTTTTTGTTTTTCTCCAATTTTCTCACAAAATAGAAAAAGAAATATAACATTTTTCTTATAAGTTTTGATGTATTTGAAACTGATTGCCACAAAAATTTACAAAATTCATTCATGCCATTTTTAAAACATTTTTCTCTTTATGCAGTAAAGAAAAAAAATTGGTTATAAGGACCAATTTTCCATTTTTCTCTATATGATGCAAATGGGTTGAGCATTCTTCCAATGTGCAGGTGGATTTTTTACTATGTTTGGCGAGCTAAAAGTTAATGCAGTTTTGCTGTCACTGAATAGTTTCTTTAATTTTGTTGTAATATCCTCCTTTTAGTTCTAAAGTACATACTATTATTTTCTTTCAGCTGTTTTTCGTTCTGTGTATGTGAATGAATTTTGTTCTGTTAGGGGAATCAGTGTTGGTAAACAATATAATAGGGAAGATTTCATGGAAATGAAACAGATTATTTGATTCTTTAGCACTCTGCTAATGGACATACGATTTTGTACTGCATCTTTCATGAGTAAATCTCTGACAATCAGTTCTAAGTTATGGTTGGTGAGGTAAGAGCCCATCTAGATCAGCACATATGTTGTAGTGTTGTATCTATTGATTAGTATACTTGTAAAAAATGGAAAAATGTTTACAAAAATGAAGTTGATATTGAAACCACATAAGTGAAAGTGACTCTTTTTTGTGTTCTGAGCATTAAATTTGGTTTGTAACTATTTTTCTGATGCTATTAAGAGCGTACCATGCTTTAAATAAGGGAAAGAAAAGTAAATGATATCACTCTGAAGATTTTAGATAAGTCCAAAAAAAAAGTCGGGGAAATTTTTTATAAAACCTGGAAATGTCGGGGAAAATCAAATGCCAGAAATGATGGCCACCCTGATATTTCGCTTGGGTCTAACTAGTCTGTTTTGATCAGAGATACAGTTTGTTCACAGAATGTTTTGACAACAGCTCTTTAAAACTTGACAAGTAACTTAAAGCTTTCACTTAGTCTATCATGGTTAGATGAATGAAAAGAAGTCTTTATGCGGCATGTTATGCAAAACTGTGTTGAATGTTTTGCACTTGTAATTATCCAATTTTTACAGCCCATCTGAACATGCTGCTAAGTAAGGTTTTAAAGATAACTAAAAATAATAATGAAAAAAAAATGTCAGAACCTGGAAATTCCTTTTATACTATTTTTGATAGGTCAAAGTTTTGTAAATTAATATTTTTATTTCACCAATATTGCTACTGGAATAAGATATTTGTAATTAAATGTACTGTATGAAAGGAAATGTATATTTAAGTGCCCACCTTTTTATTGAATGTTGCGGTTATGGCAACTAGCTTTGTAGATCACCTTTCCCCTCAAAGTAACTCAATACTATTTTACCAGCATATGTTGATAAAGTAGTGATCATTCATTTAGAAGGAAAAGATAATTTATAAGTTCATCAACTTTCCCTAGTGAGCTCTTGTCAAAGTACTGACCCATCACCATTGGGGTGAAGAGATTTAGGTGATGTAGGCAATGCTGATAGCTTCTAATATTGCTTTTGCATATTATCATAGCTGCTGAATCTACATTGTTATATAAAATCTGTTGACTGAGCAAATTATATGACTGCTTTCTAAATTCAAGAACTCTAAAAAGTCATGAAAATGTTGTTTCAATTTCTCTCCCTTTCAAATATTTCAAGGAAAATGACCTTTTCCCATAGTCTTGATACTCCACTTAATTTTCTCTCACTGTTCTGTTTGAGTTGCTTGCTTAAAAAATTTTTCAGGGTTTAAACTTAAGAAACTTCTGGGTGATTGCTTAAATTTCAGTCCTTGTACTTTTTTTAATAAACATTAACAGCTAAGTTGCAAAAAATCTCAAAACTGGATATTTATTGTCTAAGAAACTGAGTTTACTTTTTTTTTTATTAAGCTGGTGTTTTGGCAAAAGTTTTTTCTGCTGACCAGTGTTGTCATGATCTTAATTTCGTATTATATTAATATGAAATTAAATTTAACTAGTCTTTTCAGTTCTGCTCCATAGATCAAAGTTATGGTCCACCCTCATTTCTGCGTGTATATTCTCTGCAGCCTACACCAAGTAACGTGAACAATATTGAGGAAGAGGAAGATGAGAAAGGTGTTTACAAATGCGGTTGGGATTCTTGTGATATGTACTTCTTCTGTCGAAAGGATCTTGCCTATCACGTGAATAATTCACATGTAAATCAGGATGAAAACTCTTTGTATCGATGTCACTGGAATGGTTGTGCTCGACAAGGAAAAGCTATTAATGCAAGGTAATTCAAAATTTTATAAATAACTTAAGCTGTAATAACATGATCCTTTACTTTTAACATTTTATTAAATTAAAAATTAAAACTAAAAAATTTTAAAGAAAAGCAATCTTTAGAAATTTTTTTCTACGTAATGGAAATGGTATTCTAATTTCTCTTGTTGACCTGTCATTTACTAAATTATTGATTTAGTGTAAGTCGCTAATAAACATTTAAGCATTTTATTACATTCGGCTGCAATCTTGTCTAAGAACTTTGATGGGAGACATTCTAATAATGTATATTAAATTTCCTTCATAAGCAAAACTTTTCATGTATCACTTTCAGATATTTTGAATTACTAAATTTGAAGCTAAAAGTAAGCCTATTTTGAACTGTCATATTTTGGTATTTTTGAAATTAAATAGAAAAAGAAAAGGTATCTTAGTATTTTTTTCAGTCCTGGCAATCTTATTCAACAGTTTAAAGAGTTTCAATTTGCAACCCACTGCAATTTGTTCAGTGTCTGTTTTTTTTTTTAAATTCTGGGAAATAAATGAGAATAGAAATAAACATTTTAGAATTTTATTATACAGGGTGTTTCAAAAATATCTGGCAAAAATGAAAAGGTAGGTCAGACATATGATAAGCATCCAAATTCACCTTGGAACATGGGTGTGCAAATGCCATCTAGAGGCAACAGATGGCATTTAAAATAATACAGCACTTGTCACAATTGCTGACACTTTTGATTTTTGCACATTTTTTCAAATATCTCCTCGAACTTCGACCATATAAAGAATAGTTTTTAACTCGCTTTTTTGCATTGAAGATTCGGTCACGAGGGCATTTTGGAGAACAACAAGAAATTGATGATGCCGATGAGAGATTTTGGCTCACCACCCTATCTCGCAGAAATCTGTTAATGGTTTGCATTTTGAGTGTTATGTGCAATATTTACATGCATTTTCGTAAAAATAGCTGGAATATTCGGGAAGATATAAAGGTTTCTTTAAAAAATCCCAAATTTTTTCGCATGTTTTTTGCTTATAACTTGCAGCATTTTCAACCAAATTGTATGAAACTTACAGAATATGTGATAATATGCTAGAGTAGCATTATCTAAAAATTTGAAGTAAATACTTTGAATATTAGAGAAGGTATGAGTATTTATAGTAAATGATTTTTTACTGCGCATGCGCTAAAAGTAGCCCTTCAGAGCCAGATATAGAGGGGAACTTATTTAAAAATTCCAGTTCAATACCTTTAAGATTCAAAAAGATATCGACATTTTGGCCAGTGCTGTTTTGTTTTAAATGCCATCTGCTGCCTCTAGATGCCGTTTGCACAGCCATGTTCCTATGTGATTTTGGATGCTTATTGTAGATATAGATAAGACTAATGAACATTTTAAGTATTATGACGTTTCCTAAAAAATATTTGTTTGAGGCATCTCTTCAAAAATATTCATTTAGTATTCCTGAATATTTTTGGGAGCATTTTCATGCTAGTTTAAAAAGTCATACCTTTTAAACTGTTTCACTTGCGGTATGCAAGGTGAAAAATTAATGATGCAGTCCAAATTTACTAAATGATTAGAAATTTTAATCCTATTACTAGTTTTATACATTTAAAATTCTTTCTTTATTGACTTGAAACTTGAAATAAATTAAATTTAACTATTTAAATTTCATAAACAATTTTTAATTTTTTTCTTTAAATGATGATGAAATTTATTTCCATGCTGTGATTATTATTAGAAAAAGACTGTCAAAGTTTCACCCTCCCTCCAGAAAAAATACTTGATGGAAAAACTGCCATTGGTGTTCATTTATTTAATGGGAAGGCAAACAAACTTTTAAAAAGACTATAAAGAGTAATGTTTCTATTTTTTCCCTTCTAATTTTTGTTTTTAGTTTTTCTGTACTGTAACTCTAAATTTCAGTATCTGTAAATATATGAAATAGTTGCATTATCTTCATTATATATTGCAGATATCGAATGTTGATTCACATCAGAACCCACACACATGAAAAGCCTCATGGATGCGATGTTTGTGGTAAAAAGTTTTCCAGATTAGAAAATTTAAGAATTCATATCAGATCACATACTGGTAAGTTACATTCTAAAAACTCTAAACCTTGAGCATTTAAAGTGAAATTTAATGTATTTCTTTTAGATTCTTTGTTCCCTTTCAAAAAAATAAATCAAATTGCAATTTGATTGAGTTTCTGAATTCTGTTTTTAATCTTCTAGCATAATTTAGAATCTACTTTTGTTTAATGAAAAATATTAGTTCTAAAATTCAAATTAGAAATGTTTTGGAGTTGGTAAGAATTCCATCAAACTGAAGGTTAATTCAATGAAATCGGGCATTCAAAATATTTCAATGCTAGGTATTGAAGGCCTTAATTTCTAATTTGAATTTTTTTTTTTGAATCTAAAATATAATTATAGTTCGTTTTAATATCCAGAGACTATCGCTTTTGGACGATTTTACACTGGAAAAGGGATGTCAGGCAGTAAGATGAGCGCTTTTCTGGAGTTCTTTGTTAGATCAAGCGAAGTAAAATGTAAACATCCCCTCTTCCATCCTTCATTTTCCCCCTATTTTGGTGAAAAATAACTCCGATTGACGCATGTGCAAAAGCACGGAGGGTTTCGGAATCCGAGAACATACTTATACACTGATCTTTTGGTTGTGTTTTATTTTTTTTGTAACTGTCACTTTTGAAACTTAACATGCTGTATTTCATTAAATAAAATCCAATATTCAGAGGAGGAAAAGAATTCGAGCAGATAAATAAAATATTTTAAGATTTCATATTTCAAAATATTTTGAAATAATAAGATCAATGTTTGCTACTTTTAAATCTCCTAAGTTGCTATTGTGAAAGTAAGAAGCTTTCTTTTTTTTTTTGAAAATAAATAAAGGAAAATATATAAATTTCAAAGAAAAGTACATAACTGAATTAATCTAAATGTTTATTTTATGATGTTATGCAGATCTTTGAATTTAGGAAAATTGCTGCCTAATATTCCTGTGTAATTTTTAAAAAAATTCTTACTGCAAAAATTTCATAACTATCTAGAAAAATGCTTTCATTGTTTTAAAAATTTGTTTAAAAGTGTTTGTATTTACTTTTACTGATGGAAAGTTATCTTGATAAGAATTTTCCCCCCTCCAAAATGTAAATGAAAGACTTATGAAATTCTTTTTTGTAGGTGAAAAACCTTATGCTTGCCCAGTAGCTGGTTGCAACAAAGCTTATTCCAATTCTAGTGATCGTTTTAAGCATTCTAAAACCCATCAGGAAGACAAACCGTATGTATGTAGAGTTGAAGGATGTGATAAAAGATATACCGATCCTAGTTCTTTGCGTAAGCATATGAAATCCAGTGCTCATGGTGGTGAAATTAAGCAAAAGGTGAGCAGCACATCACAATTGGTTGAAAATAAAAATGGTGATATTCTAATTGAAAATTCTGTTGCAAATAAAGATCTAGTTAGCACACCTGTTAAAAATACTTCCAAACTCGGTGAACGTGACAAACCTTATGCTTGCAAAGTTGAAGGTTGTGACAAAAGATACACTGATCCCAGTTCACTTCGCAAACACCAAAGAGCTACCTCACATGGTCGAGACCCAAATACTTTAAAAGTAAAGAAAGCAGTTAAGGAATTGAGTATTTATAATTTTGAAGAAGAAAAGGTCGCTACAGGTAATTTAAAGCTGTTCAACTTGGGTACCAGCTGTACTTCTCTTAATAATTCTTTTGATTTCAAAACATACCATAAAGATACACATCTCTCGAGAGATTCCAATAACTTAAAAGCAAAATCTGGAGTTAATAAGACTTTAAAAAAAAATATTCTCAATTCTCAGGTATTTAATGGTGCCGTAAGTATGGTAAATAGAGACATAGGACTTACATCAATTTCTGATGAACCTACCAAAGATTGTAAAGAAGAGAAGAAGCACTGTTTTGAGGAATTAAGCAAGAGGCTGAAAACTGAGGATTCAAAACCTTTGGATTTAAGTCTGAGTTGCTCTTCTCTTAATGATAATTGTGTTGAATTTCAAGAACTGGAAGACAAAAAAATCTTAGCTGGATCTTGATCAAAATTTATATTTATAGCATATATTTTGTTATGAAATACTTTGTATAAATATATTTTAAATATTTTCATATATCTATATAAAATAATATATAAAGCTGTTATGACACTTGAAATGTTTTGTATTTTTAATTTATATTTTGGTGTTGTGTGTCCAAAGCTATAAAAGCAACTTTTCTAATTGTTATTCATCTAGCAAGGGCTTTTGTTCTACTTATTAAATAATGAATGCATAATTTAGGTATGTTGGTTTTTATGTGTGTAAATGTGTGCATAATATTTTAATTAAAATGACATAATTATATACAGATATTTAAATTTTTGATACAAATAATCCTTAAATTTATTTATTAGTCATAACATTCAAGATGATTATATTGGTAGAAAAAAGCCAAACTTTCCTTTATATGTGATTGTAAATATTTATAGCTTGTTGCTATATGACAGATAGATTAAGTTGTGTTCAAATATTGCCTGTGATAAATTGATTTTTGTGTATGTAAGGAGGATAAAAACTTTATTTTTTAAGCATTTGCTTCCTGCATATATGGGCCTTCGTATATGTAATGACTGGATTTGCATAACTATATTTGATAATCAGAGTTGTCTTGTTTATATTTCTTTTTATATTGTGCAATTAAGACCCTTTTACTGTCCACCAGCAAACTTACCATCATGGGAATTCTAGTTTTCTGTTAAAAACATCATATTTCGTTTTATGGTATGATAAGCCTTATTAATGACTTAGATTTAATCTGTTTGTGAAGAAATGAATTTGAATTGCATATGTTAGTGTTGTTTAGCTTAAAACCCTGACAAGTTGATTTTATCTTGAAATTAGGATTTTAGAATTTTAAGGCAATTAATTCTAAATATTTCAAAATGTTCAATCTGTCAGCTACTGAAGTAATTTATGGAATTATGATTCAGAAGAGAGTTCTGAGTTTTTATTTCGAAAAATGAAAATTTTTCATTATTAGAAGGAATAGAGATTAATAAAACAACTCGACTCTAAGCTTTATATATTTTGAGGTTAAGAAGTTTGTAAGCCTCAAATTTGAAATCATTCATTTAAAAAAAATACATATACAATTTGCTTTCCAATATTTATTTTTTTCTGAATTACATATTTATCTAAATCTTGACCTTTGTTCATTTTTTAAAATGAGAAATCTAATATTTTCATAGTGAGTATTGGAGAGTGAGTTTAAATTTTAAAACAAATTTATGAGATCTGCTTTTTTTTTTTTTAAATGTTCAATATCTAAGGAAACTAGAGAGTAATATTTAATAATAACCATTTGTGTATGCGTGTGTTTTTGAAGTATCTAAATTGCAAGTTTTGGAATATTTTTGGAGTAGCATTTCAGCATTAATGTTTGGGAAAAAAATAGTGTACATTATTAGCATCATTTAATTTAAGCTTAAATGATGAAGTTTGAATATAAGTATCATCACATTTATCTGTTAATATACCTTGTCTATTATTCATAAAATTAAACTGAAAATTAGTGCTATGACAAATATCTTACTCAATTTATAATATTACTGAAGTCTGTATCTTCATTCATATCTAAATAAGCATTTCTTTATTTTTAATCGCACCTTTGTTAAAAATCTCAAAATTAAGTCAGTATTAAAAACGATTTTAAATTAAATTTTTATGAATAGCATTTTCGTGTGTGAAGTTTTAATAGAAAATTTTTGTCAAAAATTGGATTCATTGATGAACACTTCTGTTGTATTTATTTGGCGAAAGGAAATTTGAAGTTGGTCTCATGTGGATTATCAGGTCAATATTTTTGCTTTTAATCTTTCCTAAATTACACTTCTTTAATATTTACAGATAATTTCAAACCATATTTAAAACTTTTGTTTAACTGTTTAGAGCAATAATAAGTCTCGTTTTATTGGAGTGGAAAGTTACCATTTTCTCAGAAGGACTGTCCATGATTTTGTTGTTCTGTTTCATTTCTTCAAAAAATTATTGAATCAATAGTTTTAATATGAATAATGTTGAGTACCATGAATTAAAGATAACTTCATTTTTCGGTTAAACAATATTTGATTAAACAATTTCGATTGACTAGCAATTTTGAAACTATTTTGTACTGTAAAGGCAATTTTTTTTTGGAAGTTTCTTTGTTCTAAATTCAATGACTGAGTTTTTTTTTGTGGAGTTTCTTTTTTAGAGTGTGTAAAGAAGGGGAGCCTAAATGGGAATTTGACAGATTAGTGTTTGATGTAGATTTTTCTTTGTTGGAAAGTCGTACAATTTTATGTGCAGTTGCATTTTATGACATTCCACTTATTTTTTTTTACTTCAGTGTTTATGAAATTTGTTTCAGTTTTTTCCATTCTTTTTTTTTTTTTCTGGAAAAGTAAAGCATTTCACATCGTTTTTAGTGATGAATCTTTTTATAATTTGTAAAGTCGATAGTTAAAAAGTACTTAAGACATTAATTATCAGTGAAAATTGCATTAGTTATGATTCACTTATCATTTTGTGTTCTTTCATGTATCTATTTACCATTGATGGATTTGGTTGATGATATGGAACAGTGAAAAGAGAAACCTATATTAGTAAATTGATTGGGGTTAATTAAGCAAGCTAATTCTTTTAATTTTTTATTAAAGTTTTAAGTTTTTTCTCTAATTAAAAATGTTTTAAGCAGTGTGAAGTTAGATTTATATTTACTTGAAAAGAAATATGTGTCATGTATTTAATAATATAATTAAATTATTTGTTGTTAACTGTCCAAATAAAATAAATATTTAATATACAACTTTAAAATTCTATTTTTCAGGATTTGTTAAGTACTTAAAATTAATATTATTAATATTCTTTTGAATTGTGTTTAGTCAGTTGGAAGTTTGTAATATGTTTCAATGAATGAATTTTGGAGTTAGGTGGAAGATATTTCTAGCCTAGCTTTCATTTTAAATGGATAGAATATATTGAAATTTCTGTTCGAGAAACCCAATGTTTTGTTTATTTGTTTTTCTTTTTGGAAGTCAAAATGTCATTTAATTCAATATTGAGTCTTTTATTTCATTTTATGCTCTTTTTCTAGAATTGTTCAAAGCAGTGGCGAATAGAGGGGGAGGGCTATTGGGCTGCTGCCCCCCAGAGCTAAACCAAAATTCTTTATTTTATTTAAAATCACTACAACTGTTTGTTCTTAATTTTAATTTTAAAAAAATAATAAAATCATGACAAATTGCTTTCTGGCTTGACAGGCTCGAAAATTTTCCTACTTTTCCAGTCATTCCACTTGTACTTGTAGCGCTGACGCAGTCGAAAAAAGTATTGTAGTGTTCTTTGTGATTCTTATTGTCAGGTGAGGAAAGTCTGTGAAGTTAGTGTTTTGGTTTACATAAGGCATGAGGTTTGACATTCGTCACTACAATTCAAATTTTTTTTGACCTTGGGCCCCCCCCCAGAACCGAATCCTGGATTCGCCTCTGGTTCAAAGCATATTTGAATGCTTTTGAGTCATGATTTTAAACTAAGTAGGTGGGCAGTGGTGGCTCGTCAACTCAGAAATGAGCAGTGCCGAAAAAAATACCCTCAAGATAATGTATTTAAAATAGAATTTTAAAAAAACAGCTTTACTTCTAAATAGCCCAAAAATTTTAGTTGTAATTATCTGAATTGTATATTAGGAAATTATCTGTATCATTTTTCCATGAGCAATTTATAATAAAAGAAAGCAAATGCTTATTAAAGCAGGCGAGTTTCCATCGGGGCAATGTGAAAGCAAAACCAAATAATGGTGAACGAGACACAAGTGAAGAAAAATAAAGCGAATACCATCCTCGGAAGGGAGGGAGAAAAAAAAAGGAGCAACACACAGTTGGCCTTGCACTAAAGTACTGCATCGAATGCAGCTCACAATGGGAGGAAATATTGGCTTTGTTTTCCGAACCTTCGCTTAGCTGTTGTGCAGTGAGCCAATTTTGATGCTTGCGAGGGCTGTTTTCAGACCAGCTCCGACTTGTGTATCTCCTGCTTATTGATGTATTTTCTGTCTTCACTCTTTGTTTTCGCTTTTCTTTTCATCCATTTTTGTTGCCGGTTGAACTTTTCAATACGAAAAAATAACTTCATAGGATTTAAAAAAAACCTTGAAAAACAAACTTTTAAAATAATTTCAGGGGGTGCTGCAGCTCTAATGGACGAGCCACCACTGTGTGTGGTAAATACATAATCTAATTGGAAGAATGCTGTGGTAAAGTGAATTTTCACAATGAATGACTTTCAATTAATGGTTTTGAGCTGTATAAAAATGTTTTTCGTTTATTTTATAATTACTTTCCAGAAATAATGCGAGTCTTTTCATATTTTTGCACAAGTAAGTGTTGACATTAAACAAAACTTAAAATTTTCAGCTTCAAATGGATTCTGTTACTGCTCTTTTATTGGAAAGTAGGCAAACTAAAAATAAAAAAAGCTAAGCAAAATAGATTACATTATTATGGAACACATTTTTGAGGCTCATATCTTTGTCTTTCTTGTCTTTATAAAATGTTAGTAAAAAGACTCACTTGGATCAGTTATGAAATAGCTGAAAATTTTTTTACATTCATGGCTATATTTTTATTAATAAGCATTGAAACCTAGTCTTTTTGTGATCAATACTTTTTTCATCTGAATAATTAGATTGAGTGATATATACTTAATTTTTAAAAATGTATTTAAAAATTTGTTACTTTAGTGGGAAAAAAATAGGAATGTAGTTAGTTTACTAGTATTGTAAATAAAAGTAGGCATTGCAGCAGTGTAAACTTTTATTTTGATTTTATACCTCTTCATTTTATTATGTATGTGTATGCACACATGTTGACACACAAAAAGACCAACTGCAAAACTTTTTAGATTATATTGAATTATTTTCTAATTATTATTTATTTTCTAATTGTTAAATTATTCTCCGATTCAATTGTTTCCTTGGAGTTTTTCTGCAATAAACATTAAGCATCTTTGCTTGTAATTGCTCATAAAAAGTAAGAGATGTTAGATCTGACAATGTATTTAAGTGCTGGCATAATTCTGCTCTTGCATCTTATGGCCTGTTAACATTTTTTGGGTTGATTTGTCAAAATCTGTTTGCTGAAAAAAAAAAGTAAAGTTGATAGCTGGCTGTTTTTAAGCAGAATATTTTCTTGAATGTTCTATCAGTTTGGAACAACTTATCAAACATCTTTTGTTTATTATAAGCTAGCATCCAACCAGCTTTTATATTTTCTTTTAAACAATTTTTTGGTATATTCCAACTCGTCCCTCGCATTGCATATTTAATAAACTAACTTTCAGTTTCTAACCATGTCTGTAAATTTTTATGAGCAATTCTTTTGCCAGAAAAGATTAAAATAATATGAATTCAGTTTTTTTTTCCTTCTATACCCTATTTAAGTAAAAAAGACTGCAGTGAAGTAATAGCAGAACACTTTCAAATTGATTTTTCTTATATGAAATTATATTTTCTTTTCTGCAGGTACATTTAATGAAATAGTTTACACTAATAAAAAAAAAATGTTTAATGCATTACTTTTTCTTTTGTAAAACATTTTATATTGTCCCAATAATTTGGATCAATATTTGTTGCATGTTTTTGTTTCTAATGATGAAAACGGTATGTGCAAAATCCTATTGCGTTGTGTAACATTTACTACTTTAGCTGTTAATTTCATACTCAGACTACTTTATATTATGAGTGAGCTAAGGGTAACAGAAATTCCATTTCTTAGGGCTTTTTTTTTACCTGCCTTTTTTTCATAGTTATGTGTGAATTTGTTTTATGACTCTAATGTGTATATTTGACTGATTATGATTCAACCAATATCTGTAAATTGGAAAATTATGGCTAGGTAAGGATGTTTGAAGTGTAATAATGATGAGAATGTATGTCTGTATATTCTGTATTTTTAGGCTTCTATTTATTTATTAAAAAGATCTACTTTCTTTATATATACATATATATTACCAGATTTTATGCATTTACTTTGGAGTAATTTATGAGAGAAGAGATTTTCATATTTCAAGAGAATTTTTTTTTTATTATCTTTAATCAGATTATTTTTAAAGATCTAAGCTATCTTTTTTTGTAATCTCATTTGTTAATTTTTATAGAGGCAATATTTTATAGTTTCAGATTATATGTATTGTTGTTCATCTTTATAACTATTGTTTTTATAAATTCTAATTATAAATGGTATGTTTGTTTCAAAATTATGTTGGGCATTAATGGTGATATTTATAGAAATGGTCTTTCTGTAGATTGTTTATGTATTTATATAATCCTCTATTTATTCCAATGTAAGAATTGGTAAATGCTGTATTGATATTTTAGTGCAATCGTTTAAGTTTATTAAATTATCTATTTCTATGTGTAAAAATTATATTTTTGCTTTTAAAAATATTCTTTCGAGAATCAAGAGTATTTTCTGAAAGTGTTATTGAATCCTACAAGTCACTTAAACTTAACATTTCAATGAATAACATTAAAGTTGTGCATCCAAATTTTTATTTATTTAATTTTATGAAGGAGTTCTTTGCCCTTGAAAGCAGCAAATTCAAACCAATTAATATTTACACAAGCATATTTTACTTCATTTAAATGCATTGAACTTTTTCTATATAATATATATGCTGATATAGCCTGGTTTTATAAGGTTCTTTTAGACTCACTATATCATTTGCATCACTGTCATTTTAACTCTCTTGATACTTGAACATGTATGTGTATGTGGCTTTTTGGTTTTATATTTTCATTTTTTTGTATGGATTAAAAAAATGTCACTCTTGGTAATAATTTAAAATACTTTCAGCCATTAAATTTCTGGAATTTTAAAATACTCTGAAAGATTTTGAGAATACTCTGAAAGATTTTGAGAATACTCTGAAATGTTTAGAGAATACTCTGAAATGTTTAGAGAATACTCTGAAATGTTTAGAGAATACTCTGAAATGTTTAGAGAATACTCTGAAATGTGTTGAGAATACTCTGAAATGTTTAGAGAATGCTCTGAAATGTGTTGAGAATGCTCTGAAATGTGTTGAGAATACTCTGAAATGTGTTGAGAATACTCTGAAATGTGTTGAGAATTCTCTGAAATGTTCTGAATAATCTGAAATGTACTAGACTTGATGTGGATAAAAGTCGTTCACTTAACTGATTTTTAGCTCTGCTGTGTATGATGATTGCATTTTCTCCCCTCTAAGATTTGTAATAGGAATAAAAGTTATTTCTGTTTTTAAGGATACTTATTTTTGTATCTGACATTCTCCTATTGTGATTAATGTAAGTTGGAGATAATCAGACCTTAACTAGTGATAATGTTGAAATAGATACAATAGTTGCAACGAACCTTAATTTGTAAACTGTAATTGCTCCTTGATTTTCATCAGTATAAAGAAAATATCGTATGTACACCTCTCCTCTGAATCAAGAATATGATTAGCAATTTTTAAGGAATGATCATATAATTTCTGATTTATTTATAATAATATTTAAGTATATTTGTATTAAGTAAGTTTGTATCATTTATATGTAACTTTTTTAAAACTGTTTAAGGAATAATTGGCATGTTTCACAATTACTTTGATATGCCAAGGTACTTTCAAACATCATTCAAAACCATGCTTATTGTATATGAAGGGGGAAAAAAAATTCTTATTTTATGACAAAATATCATCTTCTAAATAACAAATATTTTAAAATTTGGATTTGACATATTTTGACATCTCAAAAAAATACCTATTAAAACTAACTACAGTTTGCCATGTGTCTATAATTTAGTAATCGGTTGTAATTATGAATTTTGCTGATTATGGAGGAGCAAACAAATATTTCCAACTTTAGTACTTTTGTTTCACATAGAGCTGCTTTTGAAATATTTAAAGTTTTTACATATAATATAATCATTTTTTTCAGTCCAGTCTCCTGTATCGTGATAGCTTATAATTGCTTGATCATAGAATATGCATTTCAATTACTTCTCTGAAGTAATTTTTTATTGGGTTAGTATTAATTGGGCAGTTTCTTTTTAAATTTATGAGTGATTGAGCCTTGTTTTTCAACTTTTTTTATCACTATAGTTTACCATGGATACTATACAGTGAAGGGAGGGGAAAACCCTTAAATATATCTCTTCTTTAGTTTGACATTTTTATGATAAAGCAAAAAATTATTTAAGTTATTTTCTTGACATTTTAAATTGTTTACTTTGTAAGGAACAAATAATGCATATAAAGGATTGGAAGAAATTTATTTTAAGTGTAAACCTATTTAAGCCATCTTATTACATCCAGCTATGTAACAGAAGTGCTGCTTTTTTTTCAAAATAAAAAAAAAAGTTTTAATTGATTCAGTGTTTAATGAATTTCCATTTTTGATATTACTTGCTTTTTGTATAAAGTATGGGGTATGGAAATCGCTCTAAAAAGTTTTTAAAAAGAATGTATTGTTTTAGTAGGAAATATTGTTTCATAAAAGTTACTCGAGGTAATGAAAGGGTGGAAGGAATTGATCTTTGGATACATCATTTTCTTGTTATGAATTGATGATTTATGTCCTGAAGAAATGTTTTCGTTTCTGGTTTCACTGCATTCACTGTAATCTATAGCTGTTCTAAATAATTCTCCACTGCTGTTTATGTGCTGGAAGTGTATTAATCTTTTTCAATTTAACCAGGCTCTGAATCTCTTCTTTCTTTAATTCATGGTTGCTATGTGTAAATTGTGTAACATTTTTTTTGAAATGCCACTATTTCAAACCTAAAACGATGCTTGATGCTGACTTTTCTATGTAACTGTTTGGAGAGAGTATATGTGGCAATCATTTCACCTAGGTTCATTACTTTTTTCAATGACATTTAAAAACTCTTGTTCGTTCGCATAGCTTTAATTCCTCGTTGCTTTTCAGTAGTTTTGTGGATTCCGATAATTTTTAACATGAAATTAATCGGGCCGAGTTGAATTGCACTTTTCTCCGTTAAACCAAAAGCAGTCACTTATATCGCAATAGACTATATTAATACGATCTGTGAGTAATTTATGAAGGGAATGATAATATTTAGAATCGCATTAATTAATTTTTGTGATTAATTATTTTGCTGTGAATATGAAGAGTTCTATTTATATTTCCTAGTTTCATTAGCTAAAAATATTCGGCAATTTTTTTGGAAAAAGAATGAAAACTACATGCAATGGATTTATTTTTATGAAAAATGATTTTTGTCATTTATTATTTGCAAAATTTCTTTCTTTTTTTTCTCTCTGCTTGGAGAAAATTATTTTTTTAGCTTTTCTCCAAATCTGACTAAAACTGATTACAGATGAATAAATTTAGGAGACCTTACTATCCCTAGTTTTTACTACAGCATTGTATCAATCAACATGACTTCATTTTCAGAAATTCTGTTTAGCAAACATTGCTTACAGTGGCATCTTGTCACCTCAGAAATGAGCAGTGCAAAAAAAAAAACCCCTGAAGGTACTGTATTTAAAAAAGAATTTTTAAAAAACGGTTTTACTTCTAAATAGCCCACAATTTTTAGTTGTAATTACCTGAATTGTATTGTAGGAAATTATCGACATCTTTTTTCCACGAGTGATTTCTAATAAAAGAAAACAAATGCTTATTAAAGCAGATGAGTTTCTGTCAGGCAGCATGAAAGCGAAACCATAACCAAATAACACCGAATGAGAAACAAGTGAAGAAAAATAAATCAAGAGGGCGAAGGCCTTCCTTGAGTGGGAGGGTAGAAAAAAGAAGCATCACACAGTTAGCCTTGCACCAAAGGACTGCAGCCTTTGCAGCCCAAGCCTCCATTAAACTCAATAGGAGGAAACATTGGTTTCACCTTCCAAAGCGTCGCTTATCTGTTGCGTAGAGAGTGAATTTTGTTGATTGAGAGGGCTGTTTCTGAGCAGCTCCGACTTGTATATCTCCTGCTTATTGATGTATTTTCTGCCTTCTTTCTTTGTTTTCGCTTTTCTTTTCCTTCATTTTCTTGCTGGCTGAACTTTACAATGAGAAAAAATAACTTAATGGGAATTTAAAAAAAAAATTGAAAAACAAACTTTTAAAATAATTTCAGGAGGTGCTGCAGCCCTAATGGATGAGCTGCCACTGACTGCTTATCATGATAATAGTTGTTTGTATTTCAAGTGGACGTTTTTTATACTTAAAATGAATAGCACTTTTGTTGCAGCTGTTCGATGGAAAATAAATTTATATAATGATCCATTTATCAGTTAGTAAATATGATTTCAATTCTCATATGTTTACAAGTAATTTGCTATTTTTCTTAATGCACGGAAAGATATAGATAAACTTTATAATTCAGGTTGCTCAAAATAATAATTTTTTATTTATAGTTTGTGAGTACAAATTAAACCTTGCAAACATATAGTTGTTACTGTTAGTAAGTTAATGAAATTGTAGGATTCTATTTTTAGAAATTAAGGTTATTACTGGAAAAAATTTTTGTACTTCTGTTTTTAAATGTTTCAAAAGAAGTTTTCAAGTGTTACTTTTGTCTAGTGTTTCTAAATTTAAATATGTTGAATTCAATCACTCTTATTGTATTTATCTCTGTAAAGTATATTCTTTGATTCACAGCAATTTTAAATTGTAACCATCAAATATGCAGACTTTGCAAAATGAGTGAGAATAAAATTTTCATATCAAAAGTATTGTGTTAATTTATTGATGTGTAATATATTTGAGGTTCATTTTAAACTATTTATATAGCAAAGTGATATTTTGTTCAACAGTTGTATTGGAATGAAGTTAACCAGTTTTAAATAATAGTAAAAACAGCAATATGCTAATTGTTTTAAAGTTTGCTTTAAATGCAAGGAATGTTAATGCAAAATCGCAAAAAATCCATTTATTTCATCAGATGTGCTAATATTGGAAAAGCATGTTATAAAGCTTGTTTTTTCCCCATGTACATGAAGTCTTATTATTTACCATATTCTATGAAGTATAATATTCAAATCGTATAATACAAACACTTTAGTACTGTTTTGTGTCAAGGAGTTTTGTTCAAGCCAATTTACTGCTGAAGTTGATGCTTGCCATATTAATGACGGAAGATTTTGAAATCCTGGTTTTGCATGCTTCTCATTAAAATTCTTGAAGAGCCAATTGTTAAAAAATTACTGTATTCTTCATTCAAGATATTTGTATTTTGCATATTTGGAAAAGAAAGATTAAATTTTATCATTATATCTATTAAATGTCTCCCAGACACTGACAAATTATAAGGTATAGATTAAATAACTTTTCTTGCTCATTGTCTTCACTTCTCATTATCGTAGCTATGCTAATTGTTCTGCATTAGTGAATATTTTCATTGTTTTCACAAAATGTTCCCTCATTGCTGCATAGAAAAGATGAATGTGGTTCTGAAAAATTTCTGTACATAACACATTTGTACTTGAAGTGCGTCATGAGGGGCTGTGCTACAAAATTTGGAATTTGTGTTGTTATATCACTAGGAAAAGGGAACTGAGATTTAACATTAGTTGTATCAACACAATATATATCTATACGCTGTATATACCATAAAGTTATAATATATCAAATTTTCTGATAAGTTTAGCAAAATTTCATTAAAAATTTTTTTGTGACATGTCCTTTGTCTTTTAGATGCAAGAGCCGTCATTATATAATGCCCATTTTGCAGTTATCTCTACTAATACTAAAAGACAGTGTGTTTATATGTTGGCATTTTATAGGGCAAACTGTTTGTCTCAAAGTTACCAAATTTGGCAAAAATATACTTTTGTGGGTGGGAATGTGCACCTTGAAGCAATTTTTTCGAAAATTAAATTACAATTTTAGTTAATTAAAAAGTAAGCGAAATTACGCTGTTTTTTGGTGTTAACTTCTGTCAATATGTTGCAAAAAAATGATTTTTACACCATCTTTAAGTTCCAAAAATTATCTTTTCAATGATATAAATGTAGTTGTACAATTTTCCCCTAATCTTTTTAAAAAACGTTTTAAATTTATTGTAATAACCATTGGGAATCATATGCGAGTTGAATGGCTAAAAAAATTCACGTTTATCAGAAATATTTTTTTCACCAAGAATTTAAATTTTTCAAATATTTTACAGCTATAGATGTTGCAGTTTTTTTTACTTATGCATGTTATTATGAGCATATGATAATTTATAATTCATAACTATATTTGGCATGCTATCTGTTTATATTTAGTGATTTAGATGATTTCTGGGATTTTTTTTTATTTTCTAGATATATTTAGTTGTGCATGTTGGTAATTTTGATTAACTTCAAGGTTAAAGCATCTGGTACAATAAATTTATCATTCGATTATGTGTTATAATTTGCTTAAATATGTACTTACCTAAGTAATGTGCAATTGTTGTAATTTGAATTCATGCTTGACCAAAATGGTGAAGAATTGTTAAATCTCAAATTCTTTTTAAATTCATTCTAACGCTTTTTAATACTTTTATGTTATGACCTAAATCATTAACTTAATTAGCTGCAAAAAAATCAGTACTTATTCATTTGTTTATGCTTCAGAATTTAGTTAAAATAATATTTTTATTTTGGGCACTTTTTTTTGTATTTTCAATTTAATTTCTTCACTGTTTGTAGCAATTAATGCCTTCAGCGCACCAAAAATTTAATAAGTCAAATAACTAAATTAAAGTTCGCTGACAATACGAAATTAATGTGATGATTGAACCAGCTGGTCCCCGAGGGGGCTAGTTTGTACCACGTAAAATCATATTACAGTAGAACCCCGGGAATCCGAAATTTCTGGATAATCCGAACATCTTTTAAAAATTTTTTGAATAATTTTTAATGAAAAATGAAGGAAAAATAGCCTTGTTTCTGATTCGCAATTGTTATCTTAAAAGAATTATTCGAATTGTATAAGTATTCTTTAAGAATGAATACAGCACCTTAATTAGTTGAAACAAACTCGGCTATCTTCTTTTTGCCCTGAACTTGTTTGCTACTGTACCGTGCTCTTGCCGTACGCCTTCGTAGAGCACCCAGAGTCAATATTCTTCTGCATTCGGTATGTCGAGAGTATTTTACCGAATTCCCTGGATAATCCGAATTCCTCGGAATCCGAACAAAGGCCAGCTCCAATTAGTTCGGATTTCCGGGGTTCTACTTCATTTAATAAAGTTTTATATATTATTATTTAGGTTTAATTGCAATTTCAATCTGTAATCTGGCATTAAGTTTCAGAGGAGGGGGGGGGGGGGGGATGCGGCTTGACGTTAAAAGAAAAGGTGGACGGGGAGAGGGCACCATTTTATGTTGGTACGGCCTCTGGATAAGGCGCCTATTTCCATTGTCTCTTCTAAGAAGTTGATGAATCTTGATTGTTTCGGCATTTTTTTGGTTAAAAGCAACAATAATGTAATATTAATGGAGGAAGCTTTTTGCACACTAAATGGTAACTGAAATTTAAAATTTCAATTCAGTGCCTTAAATCTTAGTTCATAATTATTTTTACTTGAAATGTCTAAGCAAAAGTCTTTGCAGTAGTTTGCATCAAGCTGATACAATAAATGCAGCATGCATCTGTATAAAATTTTCTGCCCCGATAACCTTATGAGGCAAAATATTTTTCTCGTCAAAAGACTAGTCGTGGTAAATAACAGTATAATACATGTCTTACCAGAATAAAAGAAATATTGCAAAATTGTTTAATTATATATTTAATAAAAGAAGTCGTGGTGTCAAGTGAACAAGAGCGATAATATTACATGCGAGTTTTCTAATCGAAAGTTCACAACCCGCTATTAAGGAGAACTTGAATTTTGGTCATTCAAGATCTTCAATTATATAGTCTTTGAACTTAGTGGGGGAGTTAAGGTATCGGCTTCGGAGCTGGAGGGCTACACGTACGAAACCCGATTCCACTGGAAATCCACCGTGTTTGTTGGCCCGGTGCACGTTAAATCTAACGTGGGTCAAACGTCCTGACGCTGGCGTAGTGCGAAAGTTTGGAGAGGGGGGTGCCAACTCTGGCGTCCTCTTCATCCGACCGCGGTTCAGAATTACGAGGTCTGTCCCAAAATAGCTCTCGTGTTGCTTCAAAACGGGATGTTAATATATCTAAACTAAACTAAAACTTAGTGAAAACTGACCAATCTAGAAGGATTTAACTATTGATTGCATTTTTTTTCAATATAGAAATTTTTCAGATATTTTTAATGCAATGTAGTTTGGATTCAGATTTCTAGTGATATATTGAGCAGCTATTGACAATGGCGTAGCAGCAAATTTTGCCGCTCATGGAGAAGTTGCAATATGCAACCCTTCCTTTACAAGTTACATAGGGCACATAAGCCCCAAAATAAAAGCCATAAATTCCAGGGAAAAACATTTAATTAGTAATGTAATTCCTCGTTTGACGCCCTCGATCTCTGCAGATAGGTTGCGAATTCCCGCGTTCACCACCAGTCTTTTACATATCGGCGATTTACCGAAAAAGGAAATATATAAGAATTAATTGCATTATTTATTTCTTTTATGTACACAGTGATTGAGCTAGTGCCGCTGCTCTTCTTTGTTATAAAATCGTTTTCCTGCGTGTAATGATTTTGCCGTCTGAGCTGGACCACTCCCTCCGCCCCCCTTTTTCTACGCCACAAGCTGCTGAATATTTAGCGCTTGAGTAGATCTGAATTTTTCAACGCTTTTTTGTCACATTGACCTTGAATCTCTAATTAAACGTTAGTGGCACGCTAAAATTGGCATCATAAATAATGGAGCATTCTTTTTGTGATTTATTAACAATTATTTTTTAAAATTAGACATTATTAAAAGAAACATTCTTTTCCGTTATTATAATGTACATTATGGTATGGCAACCGTGAATTCTAGTACGTTTAGCAAGGAAGTATTTCCGTTGCCTTTTCTGTAATATTATGGAGCTGTGTTTGGGGGGCGGTACTCCTAGAATGACGTAATATATGTTACTGAATATTTTAGATGCAATTTTCTGTGTTATGCTCTTGTGAATACTTCCACTCTGACCCCAAGAAAAATTATTACAAGTATTTATCGATAAAATTGGAAATATCTTGACCCATTCGTTGTCTTTAAGAATGGTGGATAAAATAAAAATTGTTCTATAATTATTTCGAATGTACTGAATGTTAAAAGTTGGAATTTACTACTAATATAAATTTATTAATCCAGCTGAATTCGGGAGTGGCATTAGAGTTTGCCCGACAGAGGGGCACGATTGATGTATAGCGCGCTTTTTTTTAAAATTATAAACTTGTACGTTTTAATTGAACGCCTTATGATAAAATATTAAAGTTTAGACCAAAATAAGTAATCAACGTAACTGGCACCTTCCTAGAAAAAAACTCAGACTCATTGAAAATTTTCTATACAAAATTTTATGAGGTAATTGTGCTAAACTGTTTCGTGTCATCAAGACTAGATGACAAGTTCTGTATGTTCCTTACTACCTGAAGCGCAAGGGGTTACTGGGTCAAAGTTAGCCTTCGCAGCCCAAATTAGACGTTTTATGTTTATTTATTACGGATGATTTCGACATTCCTTTAAGCCAAAGAAGCCAAAACCTGGGAGCATTTCTGTGCAAGATTCGCAAGACAAGTTTTTTCCGATGGTGGAACATCACTCAGGATCGGCCTTATCTCTTGAAACAGAACATGCATACAATAAATTATTTCTGATCCGTACGCAATAATTCAGTGTTTTGGTCTTGTTTCATTAACATCCGGACATTTAAATCACTTCTGGTGATAGATGGATTTGACACCTAATTAGGAAATGGACCTATTTTCCTCATTAATCTCAAAATATTTATAATTTCTTATTTCGAAATGCTTTGTTTTGCTTTTATGTTTCCATGCTTATATAAAACTCGTGCTAAATAAGTAACAGTGTTTGTTCTTTCTTTCCGCTTCTGGCTTTCATGGTTGACCTGAATAAGAGTTTGTGTATGCGTGCCTTTTTAAGCTTGAATTTTAAAATTTTTGATAAAATTCTCATAAAAAGCGCTTGAATAAAAGATGCTGTTGAAAATTCAAAATGATCGTTCCACCTTTTATTTTGCATGTCAGACATTGACTCGCCTGTTTTCTTTGCCTTTTATCTCTGGTATAATTACAGTTTTTATAAATAAGTTTTTATGCTATTTGTACTTAAAATGGAAATTCGAAAGGATAAATAAGATGAGTATCTTAATTCCAGTGTGGATGGGAGGAAACATTATAAATTGTTTAAATAAAGCATAAATGTATCCTAAAAACGTATCGCCAATGGACTTTTTACTCGTTACGTATAGTATCTTTATACATTACGGATAATCTTTTCTGTCTTTTTGAGATGAAGCTTTCTTTCATTACCAGAAATTTGTTCCTGAAAATACCGAAACTTTAAATATTAGTTATTTACTTTGTAACAGATTAAAAGAAGAAGAATGCATAGTATGTGTATTGATTTTCTGTTATTTTAAACTAAAAAAAAACAATATTTAAAATAAAAATGAAGAGTTTAATTTAATGATATATTTTTGGTTTTACATTTTGTGTTATTTTGAAGTTCATTCGAAAGCAAGCTAGCATAAATTGTCACTGAGCAATAAATCTGTATAGTTCTTGATCAGTGTTCTGGTTCTGTATCATCGAATTTTGTTTCAACATCTGTGCTTTCAGTTCTTTCACCAGAATTACTTCTTGTGGACTTAGAAGGTTTCAATTTCATAAAATCAGTCGATCCAACATCATTTGTCGAAGAATACTTTTTAGTAGCATGAATCCTTTTCGATTGTGGATCATTTTCATATCCATTCGTTTTCATAACATCAGTCACATCGCGATAGGTTGCTTTGAAAGGTGATGGACTACCACTAAAACCAGCTCGACTTTCCGGCAGGAACGGCAAGTCTATAAAACCAGACTTTTCTTTTCTTGATAGTGCTGAATTATTAAACCTTGAATAAAAACTTTTCCTCCAAATCCTGTCCTGCACTGATTCTCTTGATTCATCTTCAGATGTCGATGAGGTTCTTCTTAACTGATTTCTTTCCCCTCTCATATAATTTGGCAGAGTTGTGCTATCTCCTATGTAATCTCTTGTTTTATTCAACTCATTTGCTTGTGTAGATTTCGAGAAATCTTTCGGCGTATCGAATGATTCTGATGATGAAGTTTCATCTTCGCAAGATCTTGAGCTTTCTTTTCCAAAACTCGATTCATTTTCCGTTTCTTTAGTGACATTCTGGTTATCACTTTCTGTATATGAAGAATCTGGTTCAACGCTTTGTGGTGTGTAGAGTTCTTCGTTTTCACGAGTTGCTGCCAGCCAGTCACTAACGAACTGTTTTTGTGAATGTTGTCTAAAGTCAGGATATATTTCAAAGGGTTTCACCGAGAAGCCATTAAGCATATCTAAATCATTCATTTCGTAAGATGGTGCAGTGAACTGCGGTAAATTGTCGTAATACATAGAATTGAAGCGAGGAAATTCCGAAGAAAATTTCCTTCTTAAGAAAGGACTTTTTGAATTGTACAGATTATATGCATCTGTTGAATTGTCTTCTGCTCCTTGGAATCGTTGCGAAAGGACTCCTTTGTATCCATGGGTTTTCAATGCTTCAAGAAGTGAACCTGCATTTTCTTCTTCGTCCATTCTGACATCTCTCTCAACTCTTTCTATCTCTTTTTCAGCTTCTTGAATTCGTTTCAAAGATAAAAGCTGCAGGAAAGACTTGCTTCTCTTTTCTAGCTTTGATCGCTTACCTGGCGCAAAAATATTTCTTGGATAGCGCCTTGGACTTGAATTACCGTTCACTGCATTTGCATTCGTTTTATTTTCTAAATCATTTAAAAATTTTGACAAAAACTGAGATTTGTTTGCATGTTGGAAAGGCAGTCTTCTTTCGTTTAGGGACTCGCTATTTTCATTGAAAATATAGTTATCTTCTCCTATTGTTGAATTACCAGTTCGGTTGAATCGTCTGGATAATAAGTCACTGGATGGACCCGATGCTTGCAGTATTCTTTTTAGAAAATCGCTCTTCTCTTTTGTTTGCGTTAATGAAGAATCACCTGGAGAATCCTCATAAATGCTATTTATTAAATTATCGTTTCTGATATTATGATTGCTAATACTTGTATTTTCATCAAACCATCTAAAATTAGGTTTTTTGCTGCTAGGGATGCCACACAAATTCGGAGAACTTGAGAACTTGGTTTCATCTTTCGGACGAGAGAACTGCAATTCTTGCTGGCTTTGGGAAATTCGTATATAGTCATCGAATTCTGAGCAACTGTCTACACTTTTCCCGCGCATACTTTCGATTGCTTGCATAACAATGTCATCACAGTCTTGAACACAGCTGAATGTATTTCGTCTTCTTACACCTTTTTGCTTTGAATCGCAGTTGTTTGCCTCCGCAGTCAAAGGAAATCCATTAGCTGTATTAAATACATCATCATATAAAGAATCGTCTTCGTGACTATTTTCGTAATTCTGTGTTCTATTTTCAGAAAAATTTGATGAAGTGTGTTGTTCATGAAACACATCTATTCCATTTACTTTATGGAAATTTGTAGCATCGTGCATATTCGGAACATTAATGGACTTTTGATTTCCACTTTTAGTGTAGGAAGCTTTTAAACTCAACAAATACTCTTTGCACTGTTCTATGCTGATGCCATTTCTGGGAAAGTTCAAATATTTAAAAACTGGTTCATTTTGGTAAACACTTTCTTTCTCACATGTTTCGCTACTTCCATAAGATGACGTACCTTGAGTAGATGTCTCAACTTTAATGCTAGGTATATTGATCATGGTTTCTAAGATCTTGAAATCATCTGTATTTACTTCAGACATCGCTATATTTTTGTAGTTGTTCAATCCTTCTGAATCACTGACTGATCGTGACAGTTTTGTGGTACAGTCAGAATTCGCAACACATAGAAAAGAACTGAAATTTTTGTTCAGATAATTACCATAAGCTGTAGCGCAGTTTGAGGCGTGAACTGGGAACTGAACATCTGATTTGGATTTAGCTAACATCAAAAATCCACAATTAGAGTCTGTTCCTAAGCCATTGAATTGAAAGTTAATATCCAAGGCATTTTCAGCCGCAAAATTCATTTTTTTGTTGTGCATTTTAGCATTTAACAGATTACCAAAATATGTCTCTGGAAAGTTCATCATGTGTTCCGTACTATTATTTACACTTCTTTGTTCATCACAGACCATATCTTGTATCTTCTTTGCCTGAAAGGATTTTAAGTACTTTTGTATTTTCAACCTATTTGCAGAATTGGAACGTAGTATTATGTTCCTGTTGAGAGCAGCTTTTTTAATCTTTTCAATCTTTTTTTCAATCTTTTGCTTGTTTTCTGAAACACTTACTGTTGGAAAGAGAACGATCTGTTTTTTCTCCTCGGCTGTGTTGGGTAACGTGGGTAGTATTGAGGGATCGAATGTAGGAGGTATCTCAATTTTCCCGGGGGGTTTCTTCTTAGGAACTGATGATTTTACTGAAGCTCGCTTTTCATACTTCATAGAAAATATTCGAGCTAAACTAAGTGCATTGTTCTTGCCTCGAAGAAAGAGTCCAAAGTGCTTTTGACCAAACAACTGATTTTCCAAAGCTTTCTTCATCCTAAATGATGGATTCCGATTTAGTATATTTTCCTGGTGATTCTTTTTGACTCGAAGACACTGATCATTGACTTCCTTTTGATTGCTGGGTTCGGATGTTTCCATATTCTTAGAATTTTCGTTCAATGTATCTGAATTTGTCGATTCCTTTTGAAGATTCGATGATGCTTCTGAATTTGTTGCTACAGTGGGATATAAAATTTCTTTCTTTTTTCCAGCCAATTCTTTGTTTTTAATGTCTCTTTGATGATGCGTTTCCAGCTTGTGTGCTGTAGAAACATTCAGAATTGAGTTTTGTGCGTTGCATTGGTTGATTGTCTCTTTGTTATTTAAATTTTTCTTAATTATTCCAGGTATTTTCGGCACAACACTTGTAACTTCGAAAATTGGAATTACATAAGCAGAATCCACTTTAGTTGCTAAATTGTTTTCGCCATTTTTAGGCCACGATTTGAGAGCTGGACGTATTAATTCATTCATCGGTAGTTTAGTCATCTGCGTGCTATTTTCGGCTGTGGAGGATTTCAAAGCAGATTCAACTGCCACTAAAAGTTTATTTATGATAAAACTCACATCATAGTTTAGAATCTGTTCATGAAGGGAAGTTTTTTGTGAAATTTGATCGTTGATGGAACTTAAAATATCAGAATGACCATTACTTGTCACGGAATGTTTTTCTTTTTGCTGCTCTGTATTTTTTCGAATAATCGATTGTTTAGACCCATTTTTAGTATTGTTCGGCTGGGAAATAAGATGTGCAATTCGTAAGTTTTTGGTTTTAAGAACAGCTTCCAATGCCATCTTCTCAGCAGCAATTAAAAGAGATTCGTCATAGCCTTGATTAACCCAGGTGTCTTTGCATATGTCATAAATAGTAGCTCTTCTTGAGATATCAGGTGTTAACAGGCGACGAATCAAGCCACTAGCATCTATAAAACACCATAAAAATATGACATTTTCTAACATGAAAATTACTCAAAATAATGATAAATAAATAATTTTATACGAACAGAGCACATTTAAATGGAAACAACAACCCCCCGCCCTCATCATAGCATATTAAGTACTTTGCATTCGGCTTTGTTAAGAATTAATAACGAAATTACGGAAATCAACGATAAAAAATTCCTTTTTTTTAACTCCGGATTTATGCGTAGAATCTTCATAATAACAGATATTTTATACATATTTATTTTATATATAGGGTAATTCTACGATCGTGGGATAAACTTCGAGGGGTCATCAGGCATACGATAGCATCCAAAATTTACATAGGAACATGGGTGCTCAAACGCCATCTGGAGGCAGCAGATAGCATTTAAAATAAAACAGCGCTGGCCAAAATGTCTATATCATTCTGAATCTTAACGGTATTGAACTGAAATTTTTATATAAGTTGCGCTATATATCTGGTTCTGAAGATGCGAAAGAAAAATAACGCTACCTTTCGCGCATGCGCAGTAAAAAATTATTTACTACAAATGTTTATATCTTCTCTAATACTCAAAGTATTTAGATCATATTTTAATACAATGCTTCTCTGACATATTATCACGTATTCTGTAAGTTCCATACAATTTGGTTCAAAACACTGCAAGTTATAAGCAAAAAACATTCGGAAAAGTTTGGGATTTTTTAAAGAATCCTTTATATCTTCCCAAATATTTGTGCTATTTTTACGAAAATGCATGTAATAATTGCGCACATTACACAAAAGAGTTGATGAAAGTTGCAAACCATTATCACTTTTCTGTGAAGTGGGGCGAGCAAAAATCACTTTTCGACTTCTTCAATTTCTGGTCAGTCCCCTAAATGTCCCCGTGACTTAATCTTCAATGTAAATTGTGAGTTAAAACCTATTCTTTATATGGCAGAAGTTCGAGGTAATATTAACAAAATGCGCATATTTCAAAAAGCGTCCGCAATTGTAGCCAGCGTTTTATTATTTTAAATGCCACCTGCTGCCTCCAGATGGCATTTGCGCACCCATGTTCCTGTGTGATTTTAGATGCTTATTGTATGCCTGGCCACCCCTCGAAGTTTGTCCCACGACCGTAGAATCACCCTGTATAATATAGGTATTTTAATCGTATATTATTTCCATTATCAAAGTGGAAGTATGGCGCAGAATGTCAAATATGGTTCTTGCGCCAGAAAACACAACACAACCAACAAGTAGAAGTAATTATTGATATTTGACTTAATTAAAAATATTTCTGTGTGGTTATGATAAATAATACTTTATTAGAAGTACTAAAAAGATCTAAGTTATTCGAGCGATAAAATAAATTCATGTATACTCACTTGACTTGGAAACTGGCTCTTCATATCTTCCTTCAGAAATCTGCGTCACAAGTTCTTTGAAATTCCTGCCATCGAAAGGCATGGTGCCATAAATTAGAGTGTATAATAGCACGCCTAAGCTCCAGCAATCCACCTAAAATATATTAAAATTATTCAACAGAGAACTGTAAAAGAAATACAATTTAATAACAAGCAATAACTTGTTCAAAACGGTTTCCAATTCTCACCTTTTTAAACACTTTTATTTAACTCACTGATGTTGTGAAAACCATTTTTTAAAATTATTTCTGCTTATGAACCCGATAACTCAAAAACGCAACGAGCTAGATGGATAAAATTTGGCAAGTAAACATAACATCAAAGTTGTAGACATGTTGCCAAATACGTCAACGGGAAGACTACCTGTCTGTTAACATGTGTGTATGTAAACACGAAAACGCAACAAGCTAGACGAATGTTGTTCGGAAGCCATGCCCTTATCGGATGATGTGGGACGGGTTGGCACCTTTCCAAGAAGTGGAACGGATCGAAGGTTCCTTTTTATGTAAGCGACACCTTTGAATGGAAGTATACGAAAAAGTCTAGGGGAGAACAGTCTCGCTGATTTACTTAATACTCTAATATATTTTATGAATATAAAAATAATTGATTTTTTTCTTCAAGCTAATACGCTTTAATAAAAAAAAAAGTTTCAACTAACTGCCGTACTAAAGTAAAATTAGAAGACAAATTGCATATTCTCAGCGTGCAGCATATTTTGAATTTTTTTCGAAAATCCTTCTATAAAAGAATTGTATAATTTGTGAAAAACTATAATATTATAGCCTGTTGTTAGATTCTCTTCAACATGATAACTCAAAATCCCCCACTTTTAAGTTATTTTTAAACAAGCTCTTCTAGCTGGCTTGTAGAACTAGAAAACCGGTTTTAAATTATGAAATTACTACAAAAAAGGTTAAATGTATGGTTAATCAGTGCATTGATTAGCACTGATACAAGTTACCATCGAAGTTAAAATACTGTCTCTTTGCTTTCATATAGCTGATTTAATTATCTTTAAACTATCAACAATAAACTAAGCATTTTTTCACCCTGTTATCAGTGAATATTTAACTTATTCTTGTCTTTTGATGGAATATTTTTCAAATTTCTAAAAGCCCTTTCCAACCCGTTTGCGTCCAGCTTCCTTATAGGACAGTTACATTTCACTTCCGTTGCTAAACCGATAGCATTCCATTGTTTCTTTTTTTGTTTTATCTTCCCAAACTCCTAAACAACTTTCAACTGCATATATAACATATTAGACTAAGTTTGAAGTCAAAGTGTTGAAGCATTTTTACTTTGATTTATTTTCGAGGTAATGCGAGGAATTCGAAAGTAATCTTTTTTTTTTATATTTTACTATATTTCAAAAATCTTTTAATATATATCTTTTAAAAAAGTTTTTTAAAATGAATGGTTTTCTACGGAAAACCAAAACATAAAAACCCCAATAGGAATGAAATTTTACTTCACAGTTACCTTAATCGTGTTTTTAACATAATTCGAAAGAATTTTACGGAAATCTATGTTTTAAATTAAATTGGGCGTTAATGGGCTAGTGTTGTCTTACTTTCTTTATGAATACTGTAACTGCTTTCTTTCCATCTTATTTTTGTACTGACGCTAGTGTGACGCGAAAGTGAGCAGGATGCCGGCTCACGTGTCTAAATTTATCACTTATCAAATTTTGTAATAGATAGAAAGTAGTTTCGACGTATAATTATGTAGGTTTACAAGTTTCCCCGACCTAATCTTCATGTAAAAATTTTAAAACACAACGTATTAAGCACATGAAAGAATATTTGACATCTAAATTATGCAATGTTTGAAATATTAGCTTATCTGAAAAGCTGGATCCTAGTAAATATAATTTTTTTTATCTTCTGTGTCATAGTATTGATAATTTACATCGCTTCCCCCTTCAGATTTCGGATATGTTAAGATGAACTAAATTAACAGAATTTGAGGCGAAATTTGATTATTAGAGACACTTATTAAGGAGGTAGGCAAATCAATAAATCAAGAATTGTTCCGAGACAACTTTTACTTTACAATTTTTACTCTTGCCACATTCTCGAAGATGTGGCAGGAAAAATAAATTTGGTCGTTTACCAGTTATGTGTTTAATAATAGGACAGCAGCTGTTTAACTTGTTGGACATCTGAATCAACGGAAATATGTTGACATCGTAAATGACTTTGCCTCTGACCGCATGTGCGGTGCGGAAAAACTTGGTCTTACAAAATAAAACCAGAACTACGTTTTCAGTGAAAAATCGCTTATGGTTTGTTTTGCAGATCCTTATAACTGAATCACATGAATGATTTAACAATGAAAATTCTTAGTAAAAAAAACTATTTAAGGAGTGTGTGGAAGCCATAGAAAGTAATTTCTTCTCATTTTCCCGCTGATATTGCCGATATCAACTAATCTTCCAACACAGTATACCATATTTTTTGCTATTCTAAAATGTCAAAGACAGGTTTAAAATCTATAAGGTATCTCGAAAAGTCGTTTACAAACCTAAAAGGTAGGCCATGCATACAGAAACAAGTCACTTTTGCAATAGAACTTGGGTTGGAAGCGCAAAGAGGGGCCGCTACAGGGGGCTTTTTGTCAGAAAATTAAGTAAAATAAAAGGGTACACTGGATAAAATGTACAACACAGATTTAATAGAAAACAAATTTACAATAACATATTGCACAAATAACATCCGAGGCGTGTATCGCCCCAGACGTCAAATCTTGCGAACACTTTAATTTTCTAAAGGTTTACTGTTGATACTGTGTCCTACTTGGCATTATCGTATTTGTCGTGCTACGTACGACTTATAATGTTGTCATTCATGCAACTGGGTTGTTGTACTATTGTAAATTTGTGTTCCATTAAATCTGCGGCCTTCTAGAACCTTCTGAGTAGGCGAACTTAAACCACCTTGTATATGTAGTCCTGGTGTACTTAAAATTTGCCAAATGTCTAACTTCCTCACGTTAGTATGGTGCAGAAGTTATGAGGTGAAATGTCGCATCAGGTGTCTTCCTTGTCATATGACCGTGGTTTAAAATTATGAGATCCATTCCAAAATAACTCTCCTGTAGCTGCAACGTTATTTTAACAATTAAATATGGAACTAACCTTTTACTAAATAGCCTGTGTTGGTACGGAGCAATTCTTAGTAAAGAACTTGAACCTAATTCAATTTAAAAATAATAAAAGGTTTTTACTAAACACCCTTTTAGTAGTATATTAAAATATAGACAAATTTTTTACATCAAAAGTTGGAATGTCAGAGCAAAGTCACAAAAGCGTGCGATACTGCTTGAAATACTCTAAGTTTTTTTAAAATTGTACTTTTAAGCATATTCATAATATTTTTTTAAATTTTTAATGAATATTCAAGAATTTTTTTTTATATCAATTGTGATCTCCTTTCTTATCGTATTGTTTATAAATCCTCACATTTTTAAGATTTTTGCTTTGACTTCCAAATTTTTTTTATCAAAAATTATTTTCTACATTTTAGTACATCATTTAGTTCATTATAATTTTTAAGGAATTTTTAGTAAATTTTTCTGAAATTCACGATCAGATTGCCCCTTTCGTAATAAATCAAAAATGAATCAAATCAAGTTATTAATTGATGATAAGTTCTGAAAATACTAAAATATTGTATTGTCATCGCGAATGCACAACAGTACGGAATTTTAGAACTCTAACACATCTGGAAATGAGTAAAATATTGATTAAAAAATTCCGTTATAACAATCATGAAACAAGCTAAAGCGCGCGAAAAGATGACATAAGGTATTCTGGTTACATTTTTAAAAATAAAAACATAGAGTGAGACTACTACATTATCGAATACAGTTATATGCTGTGCAGATGTACATGTGTGTAAAATATTAATAAGCATTTTATCTCTTTGTACCTGTAAGATGTGTGTACAGTGTAAATTGTAGTTATGAGACATTAATGTAGCAAATCAAATTAACCCATCAGTGTATAAAATGTGAATACTATTAACGCTTTACAACAGGGAGCTCTGCTGAAATGTCTTACAAGATCTGAATAGGTACGAAATTAAATATTTTCTTTAATCTGGGGTCTTCAAGTGATGTAGCTTTAAAAAAAATCCCACGATAGAAGACATTTTTTTAATGAACTAATTATGAGGAACAGAATAGTTGTCTCATCAGCAAGCGAAAGAAATGTGAAAATTCATTCATAACGAAGTGCAGTGTAATTGTACCTGTCGTGCTGAAAAAGAAATACGCAAATGTTTAACTAGCGAGAGAAACTCTTATTAAAGATTGAAACTATGTAGTATTTGTTACCTCAAGTTTATTCCGTCAATTTCAACATACTTATAAGCACAACGCAAAAAGTTTCGACTAGTATGTTCGTCATTATTGAAATCACGTCTCTTAAGTTTTATTTGAGCAGTCTCATTAATCCTGTACGTCTACTTCTTGTGTATGTAGCTAGCAACTTGTTTTTTTTTTCTTTCGAATGACCTCAAACAAAGTAGTTCACCTGAACCAAAAATGAAGAATGGAATGGCCCTCTAGCGAAATACTTATATCAAGACATTTTTTGTGAGTGTATTTCTAAATAAACACTGAATATTTATTTATTCTCTAGAAAAATGAGGTGCAGAATTACAAATATTCAGTTAGAGGTACTCCTAAAATTTAGAGGATTTATTTTTCAGGTTTATAGTTATAACACATATATTTATATAGTTAGTGTTTTTGTTAAGGATTTTAAAAAATGCACACATATGAATTATATAGAAACAAGTTGCGGTGAGGCATTAAGAATAAGATTACTTTATCACATTAAAATTTTACATAGTGGAGAGCAATCAGTTCACAACCAATTAAATCGCTTTATTCCAATTTGTAAATCAAATAATTGATTTAACCTGTTATCTTATGGCCAGTTCTTTATCTACAATAATTATACTGTAAGCAAACATTTCCATGTAACAAGCGTGACCTGTAATTTTGCAAGTAATTTAATTTGAAACAGTAGGAAACATTGTCCATCGGTGTGTTGTAATAATTAACAATATATTACAAATTCTACAGAATTCTGAGCTTATTTTAAGATAGTTTTATTGAAAATTTCATAAATCGGTTCTTTCAATAGAATTTTAAAAAATATTATTCTAAATAAAATTTAAAAAATAATTCATTTCAGGGGAAGAAATAACAAAAGTTATTTTCCATGAATCTTCGCGAAGCTGCAAAAATGACTCCGATGAAATTTAGAATAAAATTAGAATCGCCACCAAATATCTTCAAAAAACGCCATTTTCCATTCCGCGAATGATAGCTAAATCTGCCTTAATTACTAAATTAAAACATCGATGAATTCTTTTGAACATTATCTTGTAAAGGAGCTTCAACTTGGCCCCGAACAATTTGAGATAACTTGATAATGGTTTAAAAAAATGCTTATTAATATACACTGTATGTGAACCAATAGGAGTATTTCACATTGCATGCAAAATCCTTAGCTTTTTTACTTATGTTCATATTGAATTTTAATGAAATAATTTTTAAAAAGTTTTTTTGGAACTAAAGTTTTTTTGAACATAAATATGAACGTGAACCTCCGATAGCCCGAAAACCAACAACGGACTCTCTATGCCTTTTCTTTAGATTTTTTTTTAAATTTCTGAAATTTTTTAAAAATTCTGACAAAAACAGCTTGCAATGACTTTCCTTCCATACATATAGTAGAGCAGACAGGAAGTTCTTTACATTTCAGCAGTAAATTTTCGCTAGAGACTTTTTTTTTAAAGAGCGAATTACATAAAGGTGCTCATCAGTTTCATCAAATCGCGAAATACAAAGTCATTCATGTTGAAATATTTTCCAGCTAACGAGCGTGAGACTTTTCAATCAAAACATTTCTAAAATTGTATACTAAGATTTAAGGACAAAAAGGTTGTTGATAATGTAAGTTTGGATTCGATTCCCAGATAAGGTTTGGGTGTTGTTTGTAAGATAGAAATCCGACTTCAGCCATTAGGTGTCTCGTTATAATGATATGCAGTGTTATAATGAGAAGCCCAGTCGAATGTTTACGCAATCGGCGGCAATATTCTTCCCTCGACTTTCTCGTATAGAGCTACACAATATGGCGCGTTTTGTGATTTATAAGTTTAGTGAAGAATGCCGAGTATGGGGTTCTTCCTTTCCACCGACTGGGTCCAAAATTCGTTACAGATCTACAATTTTAATGATAAAACTACATGCTAAATTACATTTATCTAGCTGCTTGCATTTTTGAATTATCGTGTTCACATGGGCATAGACGGACGAACAGGCAGACTTCCTGCGGCGGGATTTTGTCCAAACTTTGATAGAAATCTATAATTTTGGTGTAAAGATCACATACCGACTTTCGTGCTTCTATCCTCTTGCATTTGTGAGTAATCATGTTCACAGAAAGATATAATTCCAAAAATATGTTTTTCGGACTGAAGGAGGTCTGAAACGTGGAGATTCATCAAAATCTAGGTCGAATGTTTTGACGATTACAATATTTTCATTTTGTATTTCTTTATTTTATACTTTCTCTTTGTATTCTATTTCGTCGAATACGAAAAGTTATGAAAAGTTTTTCTAATTGCTTTTCTGAAGTCGCCGTTCGGGCACACGACACCCATCAACTTAGTTTGTTTTCACAAATATTGAATATGCAAAAAAGAGACGAAAGATTACCTCTGGTCCTTTGTAAGGCAAGCCTTTGACGATTTCTGGTGGTGCGTACAATGGACTTCCACAAAATGTGTTCATTCGTCTTCTGTCGTCGAAGATGTTAGACAGTCCAAAATCGGCTATCTGAAAACAAAATATTCAGTTACAATACTAAACTAACTTTAAGATTAGTTAATTTACTAAACATGGTAATTAGTATTCGGTATTTAATTATTAAAATCTTCTGAAAATGTACTTTGGATAAAATTAACTTTACGTTCGGGGGCGGGGACTGATGTGTTTAGGATTCCTTTTATAGGTTTATTGTAGTGATTCAAATATTGCGTCCTATCAAAGGTTAAACTATTTTCATTGTTTCATTATTTTCAAAGAAACTGCCAATTTTAATATGCTAATATATTATTTCCTTTTTAAAATAAAAGATTAAAGAGATAACTTAAGTAGCGGATTAAAATACGATTTGATTACGCGATAAGTTACCCTAGTCCGAAGAGAAAATTAGCAGAGACCTGCGTGGCACTTATCATGTGAATATTATTGCAATTAACATGTGAATATTATTGTTGTATTTTCTACGACCGTTTCAATTTTTAATGAAATTTTCTAAAATGTCAGTAAATAATCGAGTTATATTTTCGTTAATGTCGTCTGTCAGAATAAGGATTAATTTGACAATTAATTTTGACATTTAATTAGCCACTAAAGCGCCATTTTACCTTCTTCAAGAACAAGCGATAAGAGATTATTAGAAACATGTAGGAATACTCGCACTTTTTTTTTGTTGAAATGCATTATGGGAACAAGAATTTCGTGAATCATTATAAAATATTTACCCACATTTTCAACCTCTGACTCTGATATTTTGGCTTAATGAGGCCTAAAAGTATATTATGCAAGTTTCAAAGTTATATCAAAAGACAAAGCCTCCCAATCCTGAACCGTCATGATAGCTAATACTTTAAATTAATCTAGGGGAAAAATATGACACCTAAAAATGAAACATCACACCATGACAAATGTTGAAATCTACTATCTAATGTGTCATGTACCAAATAACTAATAACACTGTTTTTTTTATACGAAATACGAAAGTGACAAATGAAAACAACTATATTTTCAATTGAAAAGTCATTTATAATCTAGAGAAACAGTGTTTTTAATGTAAATAATAATGTGCATCAATAAGATGTATTTTCAGAGAGATTGCATCTTTTTCTATTATTCTACTGGAAAAAGTTTATAATAATAACTATTAATTTAATATCATAATAAATATTCGTTAACAGTAAAATAATAAAAATTCGTTTTAATTCCGCATGTGCTGTTGCCTCTAATATGAATGAATTGCAGTATAAAATACCTAAGAATAAGTATTTTCTTAAGCACATACAGTTGCTCCCAAAATTGAGTATACACCACTCATCTTCTTCATTAAACGTCTAAAATGGCAACTTAAAATATTCATTTAATATTAATACTTACAGGAATGTTAAAATGCTCATTATAGGATGTATTAAGCAAGGAAACAAAAATTAGGAAATGATAATAACTTAATTGGCTAAATTTTTATGTTGAAGTTCCAAATTTGAGAGTCACAAAATTGAGTATACACTTCATAAAAATTTCAATTTGGCCACCAGTACTTTTCTTCAAATGAACCAGTGTAATAAATTTGATGCTGCAATGTACCAGGAATTGATATCCGTGAGAGAAATAAGTTTTTTTTTTAATTCTTAAGATTAGCTCTAGAACTGAAACAAGTGCTGATACACCAAAACTTGTAATTCGAATATCTGAATAAAGGAAATCTCGACGTGAAATTGCAAAGAATGCTTGGAGTAGTCATGGATACATACAAAAAATCATTCAAAAGTATAAAAAGTCTGAATTAATAACAAATAAGCCTGGTAGAGTAAGAAATGGAATTCTCAGTTCGACGACTAAGAGAAACATTTTTAGACAAATACGTAAAAATTCTAAATTGATTGCTGTAGAAATTGTTACATCGACATCTACAGCAATAGAAAGAAGTGTATCAGCAGAAACATTTAGAATGGTGCTCAGGAAAGCTAATTATAATGGAATTGTAGCTACAAAAAATCCTTTCATTTCCGAAGTCAATAAAGATAAAAGAATTGTTTTTGCTAAAAAGCAAAAAGAGTAGCTAAGAGAGTAGTGTATACTCAATTTTGTGTACATTTAACCCTCCAAGCGCCCAATTATTTTGAATTTTTAGTTTTCAAGTTAGAAAAATCCGATCCTTTTTACATTTAATTAAATCTCTGAAATTTTAAGAACACTTTATCCATGGTTGTTTAAGAAAATATACTTATAAATACGAACAATCTGCTTTCGAAATGAACCTGTAAAACGGAAAAAGAAGTGTCCGCCGCTAGGTGGGTTAAACAGTGAGAGAGTTACAACAAAGAGCGAGAAGAGATAGCATCATACGTCTGAAATAGGTTCATGACAAAGGGGGGAAATCTTGTGCTTTACAAATGATGGAAATTGAATTTGGTCTAAGTAAGTAAGATTCCTTAGTTGTGAAGAAAGATCGGGTAAAATATAATTTGCGTTAGCCAAAAAACATGCTAAATCACAACGATAGCTTTCTTCGCTCTGAATGTCGGTGCCAAAGGAGTAATGCAACAATCAAACTTGGCGCTCATTTGGGCCCGTTAACTTCGGTTTGCAACCGATAATTTTTGTGCATTCAAATCCTGATTGTATTCTATCATCAAACAACGCATTTGAATATCGGTCAGAAGTTGTAGGTTATTTGTTTAGAAAATAGCAAGCTTTCTTCCTAGTCACTGGATTAAATTTCTTGAGACTAATTTCTTTGTCTGTAATTGTATAGATTCATTAATATAACTTGCTGTTCAAATACTAGGGAAAAGTTATTTTTGAAAAAAAAGAAGTTACTAAAAGACTATCTTAATTTCTTGGTCATTATGTTTACCGAAATTGGTGGCGCACTTGGACTGAATCCGTGTACAACTAATTTGTTACTTCCTGTTTTCAAATCAAGTGATGACGAAATTGCTCTGCATCTTCTTCAGTATCTTTCCCAAGCTACGCCGCTCGTCTAATGTAACGGGTAACTCTGAATCTTCTATTTCAGAAGCAAAAACTGACGTAAATAGAATGATATTGATTCTATATTATTCGTTTGAATCCCTTAAGGGTAGCATTTTTTTGCTATCTAATAAGATGACCCCTCCTGTTTTGGAAAGGGACTGTCGTTTTCATTCATCTAAGAAGGCATAGAATAATTAAGATGCTTGTTACGTAATTTTTGTGTCAAATTATAAATGTTAGGTTGAGGCGAGCGAACTATTTTTTTTCTTCCACTGCGCGCATGAATATCTGTGTGAGCTCAGCCCCTACCGCCCTTTTCCTATCGCATTCCTTCTTCGAGTCGTAGCGATGATACTTACTTGCTGTGTGCGTAGTTATAATACTGTCTTCTATATGTCCCTCTATATGTCAATAAACGTTTTGTCCTGAAGCTAAGTGATTTTTGTAGAAGAAACAACAATAAAGCTAAATTAACGATTAAATTTTAGTTTATGCGCCTAAAAATGCGATAATTCGATGCACGTCAATATGACGGGCGCGACCGTTAAGGGGTTAAATGAGTTAAATAGTAATGTGTATTCTTCAGAGAAAAATGAGTTATTTTGTGATATGAAACTTATTCAAATGTAACAGTATTCAAATAAAGTTCATTATTCATTTAATTTATTTAGAATGAAATAATAAAAATCTCCTAATATGCAATGAGACGTAGAAGTTTAGGCAATGAACAAATTAACATATATTTTGAAAAGTATTTAATAAATTCACCTGATACTGCTTCAGTGTAATGTGCTATTCATATACAATATTTATAAAAACAAATATTCAATTGTGCGTATTGAAAGGTATAATTACCGGTGGACAACTGCAATAAGGACTATTACCGGTGACAAACTGCTTTCTGAGCTATTCTTGTAGTTTACGATATACTATTCCATTTATTTAAATGGTCCACTTTAGGCATCTGTCTGTGGTCTAATCTAGGCAACTTTTGGACAACAACTTAAAAAATCCCAGTTTCCTTATTTTTAAACTATTTTAATGAAGTGATTATAGTAGCCAAACATATTTCCTATCTGAGGATAAAATAACAACTGAGGATAATTTCGTACTTAATTTAAAACAGAGTAAGGACTTTTTGTCTTTTGATAAAATAATTAATAGATGATACCTAAATCTAAACACTTGTTCTGTAACTGTAACTACGTAACGTTTTCGCTTAAAAATGATTTCATACACCTCATTCACATCGTTACAATGTAATTTGTCTATTTTACGGCCCAAATATTGAATAAAATTGAAGTTTTGATGCCGATCCAATCTAGGATCCACGCTGGGAAAAATTTGGTTATTCTCCCCTACAACTCGTTTCTAGGATGCGTCTACGTATTTTTGCAACAAACCAATCTCTATTTTTATCAGAAGATTGAATATAAAAGCAAACAAGAGAGGTGTTTTTTATTGCATCATTTTCCAACAGGTTCTGAATCTGCTGAAAAGTTAATTTAATTCTGCTAAAAAATCTTAATATTACAGCCGAATCACGTCATTATCTATACTTTGCTTCGCATTGCAGTATTTAATTGTATGGCCTTAAAATTTCATAAATTTAAAGTATTTAATTTCAGTGATTTAATTAATTCATCTAGAAAGTAAATGAATATAATTTTACTTTGTTTATGTTAGAATAAAACATTTAGAAATTAATGCTGAAAATCTTTGGATGCCGTTCTCTTAAGATATTGATTTTATTTCTTAGCATTTGTGAAAACCTATGAAAATTATTTAGAAGTGGCTGTTGCTTTAGAGGCAGTGGCAAATTGAAATTAATTTTCATGTTCGTTTGCTCAGTTACAACAACAGTTTTATAATAAAACTACTGTCAATTCCTTAGGAAATGATTTTATTATGAATTTATGGAACAGAGTATGGATGAGTGAGTTTAAAATGTCTTCATATCATCTGTACTATTATGTAAATTGTCATAGATAATTACTATGACTGCTTTTCCAATTTTAATGAGAAAAATATATCATCCCATGAATAAAACTTCGCAATTTTTTGTGAAAAATATATATACATTACACCAAAGATTACAACCAAAAATATAGTGGCTTACTGTTCCTTTATCCAAACCACATCAAGAATTGTCATTTTTTTGAAAGAATCTATTTTGATTAACTGTAAAACTTCCGTGTCCTGTATATAGTTGGTTTAGGTAAAAATTACCCATACATCTCTTAAGGTCAATTTTGGGCATAAGCCCAAAAGTTTACCTAGTTTCAATGAGTTTTCTCATCTTTCTTGCCAATTTTGAAGAGCCACTTCTTTAAGCCTTGAACTTAATCCATGACTTTGGTATACCTGCATTAAAATCTACGTCATTTTTTCAGTTGCTGCTTTGGCAAGAGAATCTGTTTTATCATTTCCAACAATCGTTAGACATTTTACATACCTTTTAACCCTTTTAGTATAGAACGACGATATATCGTCGCTCGGAACACTTGAGAAAAGTGCCAACGATGATATATCGTTGCGTATGCGATGGCGCCTTACTATTCGCATCTAAGAGGATGGATCCAAAAAAAGTTTACAACGATAGTAAAAAATTATTTCTTAATATTAAACAGAAAATTCAAAAGGGAATTAAGAAGCATACTTGCCGATAAATTTTCCACATAATCGCCAAATCTATTTAGGCATTTATCTGAACGCAAGACCAACTTGTTTAACCCGTCTTGGCAGAAATCACGTACTGTCCATTGAGCCAGTTCTCGACAACTGTTTTCACATCATTCTCTGAAGAGAACCTTGTTCCAGATAAGTGTTCCTTCAATTTCGGAAAAAGGAAATAGTCTCTGGGCTATCGTGAAGCCATCCGACGCAAATCCCCGGCATGTTGAGTGATGATGTCATCCTCCTGCGTGACAAGACCCATACTGCTAGCAAAACTCAAGAATTGCTGCGAAAGTTCAAGTGGGAAGTCTGGAGCCACCCCCTTACAGCCCAGATTCGGCACCCAATCTGGGTTGCAAACACTTATCTGGAACAAGGTTTTCTCAGAGAGTGGTGTGAAAACAGTTGTCGAGAACTGGCTCAATGGACAGGACGTGATTTCTGAAAAGCCGGGTTAAACAAGTTGGTCCTGCGTTCAGATAAATGCCTAAATAGATTTGGTGATTATGTGGAAAAGTGATCGGCAAGTATGCCTCTTAATTCCCTTTTGTATTTTCTGTCCAATGTTAATAAATAATTTTTTATCACTCTTGTAAACTTTTTTTTGATTCATTCTCGTACATATATCCTGTATGTATTAATTTGTATTAAAAGCATGTATTTACGTCCTGTCTTATTCACTAACATATAAAAAAGGCATATGTTAAAGATCTATAAATTATTGATTTTAAAGCATTATTCAATGCTAATTGTGCAAATCCATTGTGACTTGTGTGCGCTCTTATTATACTTAGTATATTTATTACTTACAATGCTGCGGACGCAAATGTTTATTTTATTCAGTCTACAACAATTTTTTTATTATAATTCATTTATTGCTTTTTTAGTAACACAGTTTGCTCTAAAATAATTTTGTATTACCTTTATAAACCTTTTTTTTTAATTCATTCTCGTATATATATCCTGCCAGGATGTGTATACGCCTGTATGTATTAATTTGTATTAAAAGCATGTATTTACGTCTCCCCAAAAGAAAAGCAGACGCATTTTTGTGGTACACAAAAGTGAAGATGAGAGATATTATTTATCAATAATGAAGTATCTCCCGATGAAAGGAGTGTTCAAAGAAGAAAATTTCCTACTGTCCGCTTTCGAATTTCTGATTCCGAAGCTGTAATGGAATATTTAGAACGTAACTTCAGCATACAAATATCTTCTCATTGAAAGGGAGCTCAATCTAAACATGATATAAGCTGCGCTACACAGAATTTAAACCCAACGGTACACCTTTTGGATGGAGTTAATTCAGGTTGTAAAATAGCTATACATGCGCGAGTGCATCACAGTCAAAGGGTTAAAGGATTCAGGAAGTTCTTATTTGTCGATGTCAAAGAAAAGTATTATTGAAAATATTGCGATATTATTAACGATGTTGTTTTTTCATTGGGTTTCTTTTTACTAAATGCTTATTACTATTTTACATTAGGACTGATGTCAAACATGTTTATTCTTCATTTTTTTGGCAAAATTATTTTAAAGTTTTGTCGATTCTAATATTTTTAAATGTTAAGCGATTAATGGGCTTTCATTACATGCATAGGAACTGCTTGGACGGGGAAAAAATCGAAAGAGAAATTTGATCAACTGAAATCCAGCCAACCACTGCAGAAAATTAAATTTCCATTTAATGACATATTGTATATTATCGGGCTGTAATGAATTAGAAATGATGGAAGTGCTACATTCGGCCTTTAAATATTTGCTATTAGTTACAGATTTTAAACGAAGAATGTCCGTGTGTCATCTTAAATATGAATAGATCGCGCGCGCGCTCCAAAGTTTTTTTTCTGAACCTCGTAAAATATTTTTAGATTTTTAAATATTTTAATAAAAAACATATTTTCAGATATTTTTAAAACGTTCGCAGACGTGAATGATATAGCAATTATTATGATTGTGATGCAAAATGACACGAATGCTATAACATTCAAATTTATATTCCACATTATCATGCATTCAATTCTATATAGCCTTAATTTTTTTGAAATTATTATGTACTTTAAAGTAATGGCTAACTGATTCATTGAGTATTTTCATTTTGTTTTGTCTTTTCTTTCTACTGTACGCGAAGGTGTTAACCAGCTTGCGTAGTCTGCTTAGCAAAAGATAGTTTATTTATTTTTACAATTTTTAAAAATTGTTGAATTTGATCTTTTTTTTATGTTCTAAAATTAAAGGAAATGCTTAACTTTGATCTTTAAGTAGTTTCTAGCTAGCTATTTAACATGCCAAAACCATGGTAATTTAATAATTTTATTGTCATCTTTCATAAATAACCTCAAAAGCATACAGTTACAACAGGTTTAACTGTTTTTATTATTAATTATTAATCGTTTCTTTCATCTTATTGAATAATCCTTTGTGACATTTTTTGCTTGTAAAATGCATTCTAAAGGAAAGAAGAAATTACCTGGGCATTTCCTTGTTCATCTAGCAAGATGTTTTCCAACTTCAGATCTCTGTGGCATATTTTGTTCTGAAATACAAATAAAATAAATATGTTAGATCAAAATGAAAAGAATATCTTATGAGTCCATAAGAGCACACGATTGAAGTGAAACTTCGACAGTAAACGCTGTCGGTTATTAAGCGTTTGTCTTCTTATTTTAACATATAAATAAAATTGGATGCAGCAGTATCTATATCATTACTAATCGACGTTTAAGAAAAGTTAAGACATCAGAACTCATTGCACTGTTACTGATATGGTCAATACTGAGGGATCTTAAATTTTGTCTGTAAAATGTGTAAATTGATAAGTCAGATATTTTGCCATTGTAACCGCACTGCTTTTCGAGCTCGCCACCTAACGGCCGTTGGAAGAGATAGTCAGTCCAAGTTCTGGAATCGTCGTGTAAGCATGGTGTTCTGCCTCGAGTAATTGAATATTTTATATATCCTTAAATGTTTTGTCCATAATTGTTTGACCCAATATATTATGTCCTTTTATGCTTAATTAAAAGTATTTAAATCAATTAAGCTTCTTTTATTTAACGTCTACTGTTATCACTAGCAGGAATTAAATTATGGCGCCCAATTATTATACCATTTTTACATAAAGAATGTAAATTTAACTTTTTTGTCATTTTCAACTATTTTAGATTTTAAGTTATTTCTCATACTCTTAGAAAACGTAAAATGAAACTATGTTAACGTAACACTCACACAACCATTGCTTTACTTCTCTGATGCGAAAATCTAGAGTAAAACTTGTCCTCCCTCGTCATACATGCTTGTCTCTCTCGTTGGTTGCCAGCTAATACAGTTGCATCAATATAAACTGGTACGCATGCTCCACTCAATGCTATGCACATTTAGAAAGACATTTAAAGATCTTATGAGAGTCCATGAATCGTTTGTAAAATCAAAAAATATCCAAATAATAATGATGTTACTATCCCAAAGTGTTTTATGTTGCAGGCATTATGGAGATGTCGCGGGCATTACATCTGACATCTACTTTTCAAATCAAATATACACAAAAGATATTCTGACTGACGCAAGGTCATGCGAAATTTACAAAATTACAACTTAGGATGTTCAATTTTAGAAATGATGTTTATTTCGAAAATGAATAATGTCTCTTTAAAAAAATTCATGATTTCTTTTGCCACACTCATCCTTCCACTCTATTGGACTATTTTTCTCTTGCTTAATATTTTAAAAAAATATTACGCAAATTATGCTTTAAATTACATGTGAAATTTTATCGATAACAGCCATATTTTCCCAAAATCATTTTATTTCTAAAAAAATTAAAATTACCTCAAAATAAATCTAAATTATTTTTCTCGTTATTCGAAATCATACCTATAGGTCACCTTTATTCTCCAGCTCTGTTTCTGTATATCCCATGATAAAGTGTTTGCATACTACTAATCAAAAGAAGATATTCTACTTGAATATAAAACAATTAACATTCCTTTTACAATAGCAAACGTAGTACACTTTTTACACTCTTTTATTTAACTTGACATCTACCACGTTCGCAAGGATGGAATTTTGTAATGGATTTTTCACTCACTTTCTAATGCCATAAAGTCCTGAAATTTTGTATAGTCCTATTTTCCTGGTGACAATATCATATTTTAACATTTTTAGGGCTTAATTATGAGTTAATGGATTAATTTAAATTATTATGATGATGATGCCCTATGAAAGGCACCATCTGTGAGTCAACTTGAGAAAACATTGATTTAAAGATTCCGTAATGTTTATAATAATGAATTATAAAATATATTTAAGACTAAAAAGCAAAAAATAATAATAAGACAATTAGAGTTCTAAAAGATAGAAAATAATTTTTTCCCAAAAAATATGGAGTTCAAAACAAAATCACAAAAGTGTGAGACGCTGAAAGCAATATTATAGGGAAATTAAACCTCGATGCCTATCAAAAGAAAGAAAATCCTCATAAGATCATCAAAAATATCTCGTAAATGTGATTATAATTCCAATTTACTTAGAGTGTTTCTATCAGTGCCTCCAGGCTTTTACAATTTTTCTCTGACCTCCATATTTTTGATAAAAAAAGTATTTTCTGCTTTTTAGTACTTTAATAAAAGCATGCTTTTAAAAATTTTAGTATTCTTATCATTAATTTAATCCCCTAAAATTAGTTGTTCTTAACCTTTTTCTGCGAAATGTTTACTTTCAGAAATAAAAACACATGAAATATCTGGATATTTAATGTGAAAATAAGATAACACAATAAAGACGCACAGTTCTCTCAAATCTAGAAATGCATTTTGATATTAAAATTTCCGTTAAAAATACAGGTCCACACACAGAAGAGAAAAATATCTTTTTCGACGATAAATCTTGGAAAAAAAATTGAGAATTCTTGAGAAAGCGATAAATCTTGAGAAAACGATAAATCTTGAAAAGTGTTAAATTTAGTTTTTTTGTTATTTTTCCGTTTAAGTTTCCGATTGTTTAACTAGGCCTCTGTTCTTCAACCTCTTGGCATAGAACCAGTACTAGACACTGCACAGTAGTTTCGATTGCTTTAGATTGTGCGAAAGAAGTCACATCTCTAGGTTAACTGTTGTTTTAATTCCTCGAAGGTCTCTAGAGAGCAATGTAAAAGTCAGAAAACAAACTGCTTTGCATAAACACACAATACAAGATAGTTTCACAAGGAAAATGTCTTAGGAACACGAATGACTCGTCTCAATTTATTCTTTGGTTTGGCTCTAAAATGGAATATATTCCTTCTTTTCTTATTTTTCGGTAATACGAAGGCTGACTCTAGCTAAAAGCTAATTTTTGATGAGATATTTACTTTGCTGATATTTATTTATTCTTTGGAACATAAAATTTCTTTCCTTCAGAATTTTGAGTAGAAATTTGAATTTTTAAAAAACACATGTAAGAGCTTATACTTTTTCTGTTTTTTAAAAATAAGAATATCGAAGAACCATATTCGGAAAATCCTGCGTCATTCTCTCCGCCAGAGAATGACGCATTATTCGAGATAGCCCGTGCAACGCAGGGCCACGCAGCCATCCCGATTTTCGCCGGGTAATTTCCTTCCTTCCCTACAAAAGTCAGACAAAAAATAATTCCGAAATCAGATAGACCAGAGTTTCCCAACCTGTGGTACGCAAAGGACCATTTGGGGATACGCGAAATAAAAGTTGTCAATGGCGGAAACAAGAAAACACTAGGGATTAAAGAAGTTAGGGAATTTTCTTTCTCCAAATGAATACTTGGTATTTAATAACTATACTTCCTGAATATTTGATTAATACGGAGTGTAATTTTTAGCCATCCTTATAAGTTAATGCGAAATTATTACAATACTGATTTCATTTGTTTTGGCATTGATCTACTATTGTAAAAATGCAATAAAAATTTAAATAAGTCCAGAGAATGTTACAAATGTTATTAATTCGAGTAATTTGACTCTTAAGCTAACCTAAGCCTTTAACATTATTGATAAAAACTTCTTTGGATAGACGGGTGGTTGGTGGTGGTGGTGGAGGATATGTCAATAGGGGGTACGCGAAAATATAAAAATTAATCAAGGAATACGCGAGGGAATAAAGGTTGGGAACCCCTGAGATACACCATTCATTTCGCCAGGACACGGTATAATTTTTTTTACAAAATAACAATATATATATATGACAAATAACAATTTTTGTGTTATTTTAAATAGTCGATTTTTACGCGTTTTCGCGGTCTGAATGTTTGAGCCGCTCTTTTCTCCTTATTTATTTAGGAGAGAATTTTGGGCATGTGTCACGCTACCTCACTTCTTTCCGCCAGGGAATGACGCATTATTCGTGATAGCCCGTGCAACGCCGGGCCACGCAGCTAGTAGAATGCACTAAGCAAGGAATCAAAAAGGAGGAAATTATAATAACTTAATTGTCTAAATTTTTATATTGAAGTTCCAAATTGGAGAGTAACAAAATTGAGTATACACTTCATAAAAATTTTAACTTGGACACTACTACTTTTATTCAAATGTACCAGCGTAATTGATGCTGCAATGCACCAGGAATTGATATCCATGAGAGAAATAAGTTTATATATATATTTTTTAATTCTCAAAATTAGCTCTAGAACTGAAACAAGTGTTGATACATCGAAACTTGTGATTCGAATGTCTGAATAAACCAAATCTCGACGTGAAATTGCAAAGAATGCTTATAGTAATCATGGATACATAAAAAGAAATCATCTAAAAGTATAAAAAGTCTGAATTAATAACAAATAAGCCTGGTAGAGTAAGAAAAGGAATTCTCATTTCGACCACTAAGAGAAACATTTTTAGACAAATACGTAAAAATTCTGAATTGATTGCTGTAGAAATTGTTACATCGACATCTACAGCAATAGAAAGGAGTGTATCAGCAGAAACATTTAGAAGGGTGCTCAGGAAAGCTAATTATAATGGAATTGTAGCTACAAAAAATCTTTTCATTTCCAAAGTCAATAGAGATAAAAGAATTGCTTTTGCTAAAAAGCATATTTCAGAGCCTGAAGATTTTTATAATAAAGTCATATTCAGAGACGAACGTAAATTTAATATTTTTGGAAGTAATTTTCGAATCTCTCTATGCTTGGTAAAAGCCTGATTCTGAACTACTTGCCGCAAACACAATTCCTACAGTCAAACATGAGGGAAGCTCAGTCCTTGTATGGGGTTCTATGTCTGCAAATGAAGTGTGGATTTCGGTTTTTATTGATAGCATAATGGATGAAATGAAATATTTGGATATACTGAATTAAATTTAAAACAAAATGCACAGAAACTGTGTTTTGGATCAAATTCTATTTTTCAACAAGACAAGGACCTCAAACATACAGCCGAAATTGTGAAGTTACGGTTATTATACTAGTATAAGATCCGTGTAAAAATAAAAGCAAAAGGATATGCAACAAAATATTAGTTCATTTAATTTTTCTTTTTGTTAATGAGTTAGACTAACTGTATACTCAATTTTGTGACTAAGAAATTTGTAAGTTTGATATAAAGTTTATGTTAATAAAAATATTATTAATCCTTTGTTCTTGTTTATACGTTTTATATGTTTCTTAATGTGTCTTTTATTATTCTTTCAGCTCTTAAGCTTAAACGTGAATTTATTATAAAATTTTAGCATCTTTAATGAAGAGAGAGAGAGAAAGTAATGTATACTAACAATTTTGAGAGCCACTGTATTTTATTTTGTTCTAAAAGCATTTTAGATGCTTCTTGTTACAATCTCAGAAAAGCCTCTGTAAGTGCGTAGGGGTTTCTAGCGATTATGTCTATATCATCTGTAAAATCCAGGATTTGTACCCGTTTGTCAAAAATGGTACCTTTGATGTTACTGCCTGTATTCCTGATGACTTTTTCTAAAGCGATGTGAAATACTAAGCAGACGAAGGCACTCCCTGTTTTACACCGATTTTAATTTATAGCTGTTCTGAGTAAAGTATGTCTGTACCAGATTCTTCATCACATTTTCTCTCGTTTTTAGATTTACAAATTCTTATAAGTTTTCCAGAGAAACCCAAAAATTATCTGAGAGATATCAACCAAGCTAATATAATTTATAGTTAGTATTTTTAAATTTTTGTTGTTAGGTACCGTAAGAAAATCTTAAACGTGTACAAAATTGAAATGCTGATGTTTCTTAGAAAACATCCACGCATGTGTGATATTCATAGGTCGAATAGCCTTGAAACAAAATACTTAATGAATACAATTGCAGTCAATGTCTTTTTCGTCTATCAGTACAGTCCATTCTAGAGTCAGTGAAGTTGAAAACAGTCATAGAGGTAGGTTTTAGTAGCTAACAGCTGAATCAATAGCCAGGAAATTAAACATAAAAGTTCCGAAGTTTATTTCTTTGACTTAGAGCAGAAATTTCTTTGAGGCAAAACAAATAAATGAAATAAAATTTTTCAAAAACGTAAAGATCACTGTGGCGTTTTTCAGCTTATTAACAGAATTATTCAATTCTGTTATTAACAAAAAATTATTATTTAATTAACAGAGAAAAGGCCAAAGATTTATGGCAAACACCAATCTTTATTCTGCTATTGCTAATACCTAAATACTGATAATTCTACTTATTATCTTGCTTGCAAAAAAATTTCACAAATGCATAATAAAAGAAGTGCTATTGACTTCACTTCATTCGTAACCACTCCAACGCGATTGTGGTACATATCCTGAGGAGGCGTTATCTTTACTATTCGTTAGCTATCTACTCGTGTATACGACCCGGCGCTTACATTCTCCGTAAGAAAGCCCTGCTCTCACCTCAGAGCTGCTTAAGCAACTAGGGGTGACTTACTTAGTTTAGGTTAATTAGCTTAACATCACATATGAAGCTGCACGAGAGCTATTTCGGAACGGACCTTTTAATTTTGAACAGTGGTCGGATGTCGAAGACGCCATCTGAGTCGTTATCTCCCTCCAGTCTTCCACACCACACCACACCAGCGAGTAAACACTAAGGTTGACCTCGAACCAATACGTCTCTTAGAACTCATTTATTCTCTGTCTTCTGAGAATTTCTTCTCCCTTTAATTACCTATTAAAAGCTGTCATTACTAAAAGGGGAAAAACGTGCCTTTTTCCCCCCCAAAAAAAACAGCAGATATCTATCTATCCAATCGATTTCTACTCCATATGCTACTTAAGAATTAGAATTCGTCTTACGTTTCGTTTTCAGACGGCACCCGCCATATGTTGATCAAAATACACTAGCATACAAACGTTAAGGAACATTTCGTAAAATGCGAGAAATTTGCAATTAAGACGAAAACTATGTTTCGAAATCAGTTCTGGAGAATCGTGTGACATTCAATAGAGCATCATATACATATTACAGTGAAGATTCGGTCACGA
>BGPR01000062.1:747228-773977 GCA_013235015.1 Araneus ventricosus
TCGTGACCGAATCTTCACTGTAATATGTATATGATGCTCTATTGAATGTCACACGATTCTCCAGAACTGATTTCGAAACATAGTTTTCGTATTAATTGCAAATTTCTCGCATTTTACGAAATGTTCCTTAACGTTTGTATGCCAGTGTATAACGTCATTCAATCGCCTCTGGATCTTTTCATCATTGCTACCTATAGTGTTTTCAATACCAAACACTGTCACATGTACTGAAAATATTTGTTTTTACGAGTTGAAAATTCAAATAGATTAAATCTCCGAGAAGACCTTTCATGAGCTGAAACCGTACAAAATGTGTTAATACTTTTGAAAATCAGATTTTGGTAATACAAGATATTAGTTGGAGAGGGTATTTTTTTGTTTAAAATTGATGATAATATTTGCATCACATCAGCCATTAAATATTTTTGAACAAAATCATGAAATCATTCTTTTTGTGTTTGTTATAAAACTGCTGCACATGTTTTGAATGTTTAATTTAGGATACAAAAAAACAATATTTGCATCCTTTAAATGATTGAGTCAGCCACACATACACACAAAAAAGTTTTAAGATATGCATTACAAGATACCTAAAAGACATTTCATTGAACTAGTAAAACTCTATAGAGATGATTTAAAGTAACTTCCTTAATAAACAAATCTTTTAATTGGATGCTAGTTTGAAAATTCAGTTTGCTCTGAATTTCGGGACAATTCCTTCGAAAGAAGTAAGCATTTACCTTATGGCAGTAGTAGATGGCTGATGCTATCTGTCGAAATAACCTCCTGGCTTCTGCATCCGGCAGTGTTTCATGACAGCCGAGATAATCGTATAATTCGCCACCACTAGCATATTGCATAACAATTACTATTTTCTGCCTCGTTTCAAAAACTGAAAAAGAAAGAGGGAAATTAATAAACTTGGCCACACATAATAAATTCTACAGCTGTGATTAGAAATTAATTTCCGAACAGAATATGCATGTCATATTAAGGGAAAAAATCCAAGTACACAGATGAATTAAAAAGAAAGGATGTTATATTTACACATGCCTCCAAAAGTTAGGGCACAATTCTTTTTTTGTGTACAAATAAAAACGTGAGATTTGGTTGAACTATTTGTTATAAAGTTATTTATTGTATTTTATGTTATTTTTACGTATCGCATAATTTATTAGTTAATATTGAGTTATTCATAACAGTCAGTATTAGGGATACAAGAACTTAGTAAAAAATAGAGATAATTAGGTATCAGCAAGGAATTTGTCCTCTCCTAACCTTAATGCATTCTTGGCAATGTCTTTTCATCCTGGCAATTAAGCTGTCGGATACCTGAATGGGAAGTAAAAACTAAGCAAGAAGCAACTCGTGTTCCTGCTCATTTTAACACGTTCGCTGCCATGACTGCCGCCTGTGATTTGGACCTTTTAACTAATTAGATGACCCCTTCTCTACTATCTCTTAGCTACAGTAGAGAAGAGAAGATATAATCTAATTAGATGATAGGTGTGAATCAGGTGTCAGTTACAGCAGCAGCCAACGTATTAATACTTTTATAATCGTATTTTATGAAGTACAGTAAAGCATCTCTAAGTTACCACATTTGTTTGGTACGGAATGTTTGGCCTATAGACATAATGTAAAAATAACCTTTAGGTTGGTTAGTTAGTTAGTTATATTAACGTCCCTTTTTGAAGCAAACCGAGGGCTATTTTGGGGCAGATCTCATAATTTTGGGCCCCAGTCGGATGCCAAGGACGACGCCTGAGCTGTCACCTCCCCCTCGGGCCTTCCGCACCGCACCAGCGGCAGGACATTTGGACACTTCGTATGATTTAGTGTGCAGCGGGCCCCATACACGGCGGACCTTCAGTGGAATCGGGTTTCGAGCTTGGGACTTTCCGGTCCCGAAGCCGAGATCTTACCACTAGGCCACTGCGGCCTCGGTTAATCACAGATATATAGAATAAATTCAAATCTACCTGAAACTCCGATCAGCTGTTTTGGCTGTCCGCCATATGACTATGACGACATATGAATAAGGTCCGTTCGACGTTATAAGGCAAATTATTTTCCCTCGCACTAGATATCCGTCCCTTTAGACCGCGTACGCACAGAAAGGCGTACGTGATCTACGGTACGCAGGAATTTAACTGCTAGTCAGGGAATACTACTTCGCAAGAACGAAATTCATTGTAACTGAAGATGCAGAAATATCGGAATACTGCTGCATCTCCTTCGCTGTCATTATAATTTGGACGAGTAAGGAATACTTATCTCAACTCGTTTTCTAAAAGAGTGATCTTACTAACAGATCCCAAGATCGCGAACAGCTCAGAAGTTTATATGGAAGTTCGTCTTATATTTAAAGTGGTATAGTTTACATCTGTAATTTATTATGTACGTTGGTCAGTGGAATCTTCGGAAATTTTGACATGCTTGCTTACTTTGGAGTTAAACAAAAATCACGAATAAGAATTCAAAGTTTTGCTCAGCATCTTACCTTTTAAAAGATAATTACTCTGTTGGGAACAAATTATTAACTATTTGGTATTTATTTATAATATATACTGACACTTAAAGTAGCTTTGCAGCACTTAAAATGCGTCATTGCAAAGTCACCCATTAGTTCTACAATGTCTAAACGTCTATATTATCCTTAAAAATTATATCATAATTGGATTTTGTTGGATACCAGGGCACGTTGGAGTTCGACGAAATGAAAAGACTGACAAGGCGACCGAAGGCTTAAGGACAATCGAAGAGAATTTTGTTCCATTTGCTGACGCTTTGCAAGTCCTTAAAATGTCTCAAAATCGAGTATGGCAGTCGATGTGGGAAAGACAGTCTATGAATAAATTGTTCCAAATTCAGCCATCTGTGTCAAAATTTTAAAAATCCACCTTTAACAATAAAGATGTTATTTTGATAAGACTTCGAATAGGTTACTCATTTTTAACACAAAAATATCTTTTACATCCAGACCCTGTACCTGTTTGTAATAGGTGTAATTGCATTTTAACTATAAAGCATATCATATATGAATGCAGAAATTTCTATCGCCAACCACAAGCCCATTTTGGAGCAATTACTCTCAATTTACAAGAAATTTTAAGAAATAATCTTCAAGTCAATATATTTGGTTTTTAACCCTTTAAAGGGCAATTTCTTTTTAGTTGTGGTATAATAAAATAACTTTGGGATTGAGATTAATTTGAGAAAAGAAATTCATTTAGCTTATTGGATGACATATTTTTTGTTAATTAATTTTATTAATTAATAATTAGTTACCAAGTCAAGATACTTCGTCATGATTTAAGATAAGAAACTGAAAGATCTAGGATTCTGTATCATCGAAAGATTTGGCGAAAACTTACGCCAACCTTAAAAATTGCATTTAATAATTGATTAATTTGGTGGGACGTATACTATTTACCATGGCCTTAGAAAGGGTTAAAAGATATTCTTTTGGTTATGATATAATTTTGCTGCTTAAATGAAATTGTTCTATTTATTTCCCTGTGAAATTCGTGATTGAAGAACGCTTGATGCAGTATTCCCAAGTATGGCTTTTATGACATAGAAACCTACAAACCTATAACCTATCTGCAGCTCCATATATGAGAGGACGTTTGACCCATGTGAGATTTAACGTGCACGAGGCCCACAAATACTTCGGATCTTCAGTGGAATCGGGTTTCGACCTCCAACTCCGAAGCTGAGACCTTACCACTAGGCCACCTCGGTCCAAATAACCTCTAGGAACGACCACTCAAACCCTTCTTGAGCCCAGGATGGTTGCAAGCCAATGAAGTACGTTCCGTTCGTCTCTTGGACCTTTCATTAACAAAAAACGGAGGGAAGAAAAAACAAACAAAAAAATTCAATCGAAATTTATCATTCTTTTCCCAATTTGAAGAGAAAGGTGAACTTCAGACTAGAGCATTCAAGAGTTCATTTGTGCCTTTCAGACGCTCTGGCAAAGAAGCTGCTGATATGGGTTGCGACCATCAGCAAATGAAATTTTCAGCTCAACAGACTTTACGAAAAATAGATGGTATTATTGCCTACTCCTCAACAACTACCGATGAAATGGTAGGGGATTTGTTTTTCAAAAAAAAAAAAAGAAAAGAAAACCCTCCGAAAAAGCTGAAAGATCTAAGCAAACGCAAATTGCATCTTTTTTTGAAAGACATTAGAAATTTTCGAAGTTCTTTTTACATTAGATGATTTTCTAAATTTGCTTTATCAGAAATAACGAATTAGGGTTTGTTTAAATACGTATTTTGTACTTCCAAACATGAGATCGCTTTAGAGCGGCCAATGCTCCTTGGAACGGAGGGTGGCCACTTTTAAGAGGTTTCACTGTATTTAGTATTACTTTGGTCTGACTGCAAACCTAGGCATGTTTCAGTTGAAATGAATTTTTTTTATCCATTTTTTTTCTTGAACGAGGTAGAAAATTAGAAAAACAGAATTGTAGTGTATGCCACAAAAATAAAAATAATAGTTTTTCTTTCTATTTTCATGGAAGCAAGAAAAAAGAACAAATATTAAATATATATTTAATAAAAAATATACACAGACTTCTGAGACATTTTTCTATGCAATTGTCACTGTGACCAGAACACTTTTCATTTGAGGCATCACCTTTTATGAAATATTCCTAGCGAGTTTCCTCTCACCTCAAAGAGATTTGCTTTATATCAAAATCTTATATTAGTTATGGTTAAAAAATTATTTTCAGAGAAACTGCAATCTCGAAATTGATATAAAAGCTAGAGCTAAAATAATCACTTAACTGATTTGCTTGTGCTTCATACGAATTACAGTGGAACCTCGTTTAAAGAGCATAATTCGTTCCAGAAGCTTTCTCGTTAAGCGAAACAATTTTTCCCATATAAATTAATGTAAAATGCGATAATGCGTTCCATGCCGAAAAAAATACTAAAAAAATTTTATGTATACCGTTTATTCAAAGAAAATTATAGATAAGATTGTTAAGAGGATTGAATCATCTTCATCTTTTCTTTTATAGCAGAATCAACCAACATGGAATGCGGATATGATTTGCAGAAAACAAAACAAAAAAGAAATCGAAATAATAAGTTTATTATTTGTGATATATACTATAATTAGCAGGATTGAGTTCAATGCTTCATTTAGAAATTTTACTAGTTTTTGTAAATGTTTTAATAGAGTTGCTGAGTTTTTGATACATACTACTCTACTAATTATTTTTTAGTAGGAAGCTGTCTAGACCCATTTGTTTTTGCCGACGCTTCAAAATTCGATGAAAATGCGACACAGCATCATCATAAAATAAATTGTATCGCGCATAGCCTCTGCCTTATTAGGATAATGCTTCTCAATGCACGATGCAACAGTTTTTCATCCTTTCAGCATTTCTCTTATTGCGTTAGAAGGTTTTGCTTTGCTGTTACCACCTCCTCCTCTGTCAAACTCTTCGTTATAACTTGCTGCGAAACACAATGCAACTCCATAAGCTCTTCAGTGCTGTACTCTGCCACAAGCTCATCGATATCATTGCTATTCACCTCCACTCCCCTGATCTTGGCCAGACACAATCTCGTTGAATATAGACTCCACAGGGTACTTACTGTCTCAGACTCCTCAATGTCACATTCCACAACACTCTCCTGCCAAAACTTCTTCCAAGCAGAAGTGAGGTAACCCCTTCCCATATATTTTCGATCATTTTGAGACAGGGAACGATGTGGAAGTGATATTTCTAATATTCTCTGAGAGTAAGGTTGGTTCCTAGATAAGTACCCATCACTAGACACCATTTTGTTAAGAATTAATGCAAAATAAAAGCTCCATGGATATGACAGTGGCAGGCGCAAAGTCCGGGACTACCTTTTCTCGTCACTCTTTATACGAAACGCCTCTCGTTAAGCGAGCCATTTTTTAAAAAATTATTTTGCTCGTATGCGAATTACTCGTTATGCGAGGTTCCACTGTATAACATTTTAAAACTTATAAAGTAAAACTAAGTTATTCATATTCATTACAAAATCGCATGGAATCCACAAACACCTCGAGTATTTTATGGACCCTCAGTAGAATCGGAACGATAACACATCCCAAAACAGAAAATATCATTCAATTAGAGAAAGCAAAAGAGTTTATTGGTTAACACTTTGCCGGCATGAGATCCCAGTCTGGAAAAGAAGAAACCTTAATAAACCTTAAAAATGGGATACCGTAATCTTAGTTGCGTGATAGACGTATGCAATAGTTACAGTTTCATAACTGGATGAAAGAAGGATTCAGAAATGCACATAGAGAATCGCGCCGCCTGCGAGCTGTTAAAAAATATCAAACAGCTTTCCTTCAAACGGTTCTAGAGAACAGTGGCATGGCTAAATATGGGTGGATCGTACTGCTGTCCCCAGTGCAGTTACTTGAGAAAGGAGCAAAAATATGATTTTCATGTTGTTTTTCAGTTGTTTTATGCATAAAACGTGTATGCAAAAAACGTGATTCGTGTATAAAGGCTGAGTGAGAAGATTTTTAGCTGAATCTCTGTAGAAGAATGCAGCCATATATAAAGGAGATATTCAACATTAAGATTCTCAACAATCCTCATAATAGGTTCACGTCATATAAAAGCTGCTAGTGGTATAAAATTATATTTTTGAATGTGAATTAAGTCACAATCAGATTTATCAAACTACCGTAAATGATTTTAAGGGTTTCTTAAAGGATGTGATACTTACCAAATAGGAAGTCGAATAATAAGACTACTACATATGTAAAAATTTTAGAACGAAACAGTTGTGGGAGACATGTTTTGTAACCATCTGTTAGCAGCATTTTAATTAGTTTCCTAAAAGATGGATGCTACGAATTTCTCACAACATGTCATTATATGTACGCAATTTCATACGCATCATATCCAAACCACAATATTAAAATATTTCATACTTGGATGTTTGGCCATCTTATTTTTTGCTCTGTATCACCTTATAAAAGTAATACGATAAATGAAAATTAAAAAGTCTAAAATTAAGGATTTATTTTTTTTTACTTTAAAATTTTGTAGTTTCGCATAATTCTTAGAACTATACTATCTGGTTAGAAATTAGTTATATATTTAACTAAGAAAATACTACAAATTTTGATATAGTAAATAATGTCTGTTTTATTTCGTGGGCTGTAAAATATTAAGATACAGATAAATAAAATTATAAGATGACAATTTTTAAAAAATATATTGCAAAATCGTCAAAAAATCGAGGAACTGCGTTTTAGCAATGTTTTCATAAAAAAAATCGCGTAATAATTCCAAAATTCAAATAAGAGAATTATTAGAAAGAGCTACTCTCTAGAATACTTCAAAATTTCTAAAATAAACAAAACAAAAAAATGTTATTTTCGTACAAGAAGCGTAGCCATAATTTATTAGTCTGTAATTCAATATAGGAATAATTAAATCTGCTTCAATCATTTTCAGTTCTTTGATTTTTTTTAAAATCCGAAAAAGCATCGAGCATGTGGATCGAATGCATGCAAAATCGAAAAATCATGTGGATAAAGAATGTATATCTTATAAATTTTGAAATGCTTTTCAATTATCTCTAAATCTGTCTGCCCGGAAAAGCATTTCTGGCTTGAGCTTTCTAATTAAAGCAAAGACACATAAAAAAAAAATCGCTTATATGTGTGTTTTGTTCATATTGTTCGGAGAGATAAGCCGGAGAAAAAATAACAGACGTACTAACCGAATCATTTCATGATTATTAACACTGTTATTCGTTAAGTGTACTTATTTCACCGACAGGTGACTAAATGACAGAAGATACGATAGTAAATACAATGTGGCCGATGTAAAACATGAAGATAATAGCAAGATAATGCTGAATATCCTAGTTATAACTCTGGTGCTGTTGCCAGGACATGAACTTGCAAGATGTGAAGGTCGCTAGCATTGGTTACACAAACCACATTGTTCCGTGACTGACATGGTTTATTGTCTCGGAGCTGCACAAACCACATTGTTCAGTGACTGACATGGTTTATGCTCTCGGTGCTATTTTTCCTGACCTCGAGATTACCAAACCCTCAGAGTAATGGTTTTCTCCATCTTGTTACGTGGAGACCCTGAATCAGTTGAACAATGATATCAGTTCGGGAAATACTTCCCTTATTTGGTGTCTACATTCAAAGTTCCCTTAAAATGTTTTATATCTTTTGAACTGGAAAAAAGTGTTGAGTTTGAGTAAATCGGCTGTTAAATGCAATTTGAAAATTATTCTTATTATTAACTAATTCTTTCGGAAGGTAAGAAAAAAAATGAAAAGTTTCATTTGATGCTATAAAGTCTGAATTTCATCAATGGTAAAAAATGGAAGCAAATTATTATTCGATTTCTCTAAATACTCGTAATTAAAATTTATAAATATATAAATTACTTTCAACAGAAAAATATGCAAAGAAAACTGAGTATTGCTTTTAAATTAAAAAAAGGAATAATGAATTTTTTAATATACAAGTGCCCATTTAAGTAATATTATTTTTAAATATGTAAAAGAATAGTATAAGCACATTTAGTGATCACTTCGAGTTCCTAGATCCTTCAGTTATAATGTGATGTAGGATAAAAAAAAAATCTAGATTTACATATAGAGTGTTGTACACTTTTTCATCTCACAGTTCTTGAAATGATCTAAGTAGAATTACTAGTATCTCTTTACCAGCAAAACTTTTTATCCTTTTTTTTATAAAAAGCATCCCTAAAATATTCTTTTAATACATAGAAAATATTCTTTTAATATAGTCTATTCTGGGAAATAAAAAAGGTTAAACCAAAGCTCATTTTTCGAAATTTATTCAAAATTATCATTAATTTTTTTCTATAATTTAAACAAATTTATTTTTTAACTACAGAAGTTCATACTAATTCTTTATTATTACAAAATGGAATAATTCTGTGGGATTTCAATTTTCTTATTCCATCTCGGTTAAAATGGAGGAGACGTATAGTTTAGCAACGGATTCGGAAACCCTCCGCGCTTTTGCGCATGCACCGGGCGGAGTTATATTCATCAGAATAGGGGGGCAGTGAAGAATGGAAGGGTGATGTTTACATTTTACTGGGCGTGATCTAACGAGGAACTCCGGAAATGCGCTCATATGATCCATTGCCCGACACCCCTTTCCGGTGTAAAATCTTCCAAAAGTGGTAGTCTCGGAATCCGTTGCTGAACAGTAATTCCTCACGTATCGGCTGTTGCTCAGAATTACAAGGGGTCACTAAATATATTTTGTGATATTCTAAAGCCAAGCTAAATGATTAAAGTCAATGATGAAAATGGAACCCTTTAGAGGTCCTCATTCAAAGATCATAAAATTGATTGGATCCTGAACTCATAATTTCTTAGTGGATTCGATTTGTTGGATTAACTTCCCGCTTAGAATCTAACCCCTGGCCAGTTTAAGGAGAGCTTCACATTTTTGAACTCAGTCAGACGAAGAAGATGAAGTCTGTCCTGGTACCCTACTCTCAATTTTAATACAACACGAACTGGAGGGTATTTCACCAGTGACCAAATATAATGTTTATAGAGCCCGATATGCACGAGCCCAATATATGGCAGATAATTCAAAACTGCTCAGCCACCAGGCCTTCAATTGCATTTTAAAATGAAGACAACTGGATCACAAAAGCAATGAAAAATATACTTTCAAAATATTTTTGAATTATTTAGAAATATTCTTCTCAACTCTTTTCTTCATATTAGAATAATGAATTTATGGATTTATTTGAAACAAGTCTCCTTTTATACTAGGAAAAGCAATCTGGTCAGACGGTGGACAGTGGAATGCAAATAAATAATAAAAGTCTAAATGGAGTAATAATTTAAATAAATTGAATCTGTGATTATTTCAAGCTTAATTATGTTAAGTAAGATTTATATCTTGTTTTGAAACTGCATCATGAGCTGTGACAAGTAGTAATTTCGAACCACCGTTGGATGGTAAGAATGATTTCTAAGCTGATATCTCACTCCGAACTCCATGCCAAATTGATGACATTTATACCAAGGGCATTGGAGAGATTTCACGCGTATAAACTCCTCATGCATATGAAAATTTCAATATTTTGCAAATTATATTATAAAATTGCAATACTCTTCAAGTTCACAATTCCGTTGCATTATCTCATTAATAAATGTTTACCACCACTTGTTACTTAATATGACTGAGTTATCATTCAATAAATTTCTAAAAATCCTTGAAGAGCATAAAAGAAAACACCTTGGGAATGGGAAAAAAGGAAAACTAATGGATGCTAGCGTTTGAGTAAGTCAGTAGAATGTTCTCCTTTCTCATTATCAATGAGTGTCTCTGTGGAAGACGTTGAATGACTGCCAACACAGCGTGGATATATGTTATGGAAAGCAGACAATGAACGCTTCACAACTAAATTGGCAACGACCGATGGACGTTTTGTGTATGTCAGCAGGTCTTATAATTTCTTATTTACATTAGGCGGCGAGAATTTAGGACTAACAGAGTTAGAGTTCAATAGAGCCATTTATCATTATCATTTTTACTTCTTCAACGATTTGGATTAATTTTACTTAACTGTACACTTGCTTCGGTCTTCATCCGTTTAAAATGTTTCTGCTATCTATATTTTGTATTTATTTTGCATTTTGAGTGGATCACAAATTTCCTAATTTCTTTGTATGAGTCCTTGCATTTAATTGAAATTTTATATTTTAGCAATAAAATTAAAGTATTTAAAGCGTCAACGAGTGCCCATACTTAACAATCTTGGTATTAAAAAGTTTCAAACATGGATGGCATTATAGTCAAAACTTATTACGAATTAATAACATTCTACACTTAATCTTTTTGTAATTAATGCATGAAGCAAAACGATAATCATTTGCGTTCTGTTGTTTCTGCTACTAGGAAACCAAAATTATTTAAAAGTTTTCCAAATAGAAAGAATAAGCGAATTATTATTGTACAATACAGTTCAAAATTCTATGCTAAAGTAATTGAGTTATGATTAGTAAAACTTAAAATGAATTTTAAAAGTAATCTGTGGTTTACAATTGGTATCTAATAAACCAAGAGCATACCAAGAGTTGACGTAAAATAAACGGATGGTAAAACCGACTTAAATTGTTTACTTTTTTAAATAAACGCTTATAAAACATGTTAAGTAGCATTCTAAATATATAGTATGTTAACATGGAATCTCCAGATGTTTAATCTATGTTTATTTTTATTAGTTTTAAAACAATCATTTCGTATAAAAAAATACTGCTATCTTTTAGCTTGAAAATGTCTGTATACAAGTGTAATATAAGTCAAGCAACAATTTCTTTGCAATTATATATATATATATATATATATATATATATATATATATAAATGCAAATTACATATTTTCTCAGAAGTTTGTTGACGACATAGTTTTTCATTGTACATGTAAATTATCTAAAAATATTTTAAAATAGTAAAAAAGTAAAAATAAATAGATAAAATATAATTAGCTGAATAACGACGTTCCATTGTTATAGAGCCGAAATTCGTTATCAGATTCCTTTAGTTTTTCTTTTTTGATAAATTCCTGCTAGTTACTCCCAGATTTCTAAATCATTACACGGCTTTATTCATCAAATGATGTAACAACAATGCAATATTTTAGACTGCACAGCGATTTTTCTTTTCTAAAATAATAATAAAAAAAATGAGCATGATACTTTTTCCCAAGAAGTATTATTTAAATTATTGCCTTTTCTTTTGTCCTAGAAATTTTTAATTTTCCTTTCAAAATTATTCACACAATTGCAAATGCGAGAATAATGCAACAAATCAATTAAATCAAATCAGAACTACTATAGCTTACCTTAAAATCCCGTCCTACCTTAGCATACGGGGACATTGAATGACAGTCGCTGCAATAGTACTGAGGCCGGAGTCCTAGTAGCCATCACCCGTAGGACGTACACACTATCACTGGAGGCGGGGGGGGGGGGTAACTCGACCCCCACATTACTGTACCCCCAGGAGAAGCGAGAACCCGCTTACTTATCCGGCGGCTTCTCATTCACGCACTTGTGGTGTCCCCCGGGGGATCGGAACTACTATAAAAGGCGATTTTAAAATCATGGGGCTAGCTGTAAGAGTAGGTCAGACTTAGAACACCGCCCTCATACCCCTGTGCCTGTAACCATTATGGTTACTGAACGGTTGAATGGGTATGAATAGGTTAGGCATCAAGTCATTTTTACAGTACAGCATGGGGTCGCAAACGCAAGGGGGGACCGTCCTGGGAATGGAATGGAAATGCAAGAGGGGCTCTTTACCAGTGGATTAACATTTTAACTGCGGGTACTTTCTTATATATGTTTATAAACCACACCCGCAGTTAAAGGGTTAAGTAAAAGAAACGGATACTCCAGATAAAGTGTGCAACACAAGTTTAATAGAATACAAATTTACAATAGCACAATGGCCAATAGCAGAGCCATTATGGTTACTGAACGGTTGAATGGGTATGAATAGGCCAGGCATCAAGTCATTTTTACAGTACAACATAGGGTCGCAAACGCAAGGGGCGACCCTCCTGGGTTATGGAATGGAATGGAAACGCAAGGGGGGGACTGCTACTGAGGTCTTTTTGCCAGTGGATTAAGTAAAAAAAAACGGATACACCAGATAAAGTGTGCAACACAAGTTTAATAGAATACAAATTTATAATAGCACAACAACACAGATGAATGAATAACAACATGCGAAGTGTGTATAGCTTTGGACAGCAAGTCTTTGAACATTTCCTTTAAGTACTCCAAAGATTTATTGTTGATACTGCGTCCTACTAGACATTATCTTATATATCATGCTGACTACCATATAATGTTTTTATTCAGGAAACTGGGTTATTGAGCTATTGTAAATTTGCATTTCGGTCACTCTGTGTTGTACATTTTATCTTTTGTATCAGTTTCTTTTACATAATTCACTGGCAAAGAGTCCTATGTTTTCGACCCGATGTTCTGCTGTAAAAATGTCTTGATTCTGTGTGCCTGCCTTAAAATTTGTATCATGATTTTACAATCATCCTGTAGTAATGGAATGCTTCTCAAATTAAATTTATAACAAGAGGGCGTTTGCATTTTCTGTGAAAAATCTATTAGTGTTTTAATATTCGCAAATACATTACTGATTAGTAATTCAATTAGAGGGGGTTAAACAACTAATTATTAGTAAGAAATTATCCCGCTAGTGAAAAATTGCTCTTCACATCGGAGAGTTCCTCATATTATAATGAAACAAAACAATGTCCACGATTAAAAAATTCTGATGCTTATTTTTACTCAAAATGAATTCCGAATTTAAAATAACGCACATTAAAAATCAAAATAAAAATTTAAACTTTCTACTATTTTCTTGATTTAAACTCATTTCATGAGGAAATATCAAATATTCAGCAGATTCGAAGGGAAATTACAAAGTTCAAATCTTTTGACGTTCTATTATCTAGTTTTGACGAATTGTCTGCTATTACCTAATGCTTTTTCATGGGGTTCAAGGAAAATTTCTTTTAGCCTTTCTAACTTTCTTATTGCATTTCTGACAGCTTCGCTCATTTTATTTCCATCTCAGTGATTTGATGCCTGTTGCATGTTCCTTTCATTCCGACTTTGAACATACAGAAATATAGAAATCATGAGTGTAAGAACTATCCACTCGGTAGTCATTGCCAAGATGTTAAATGCCGAAGCAAACACTAAATTAAAGTTAGCCATAAAATTCTTGAAGTTTATTTTTTGATTACAATTTTCGTTCTTTAAAGCTGCTTGAGCAAAGACGTTTATTGCGAACATTTGCATCAAAATTTTCAAATCACCACTTTGTGTCACTCAAAATTTTAGCGCTTTTGACAACAAGCAAGCTAGGCGTCTGTATTTGTTGATCTGGAAAGACATTTATCATTCAGTGGATAAACTTCCGTGAATAGCCTGTGCTTGCAGCAAAAACTTTGATAGACATCTTTTGTTCACTAGCATTAGCCATTTAATAATTACATTATTAAAATATTTGTCAGGAACAGTAAGAATTACTGCATTTAGGCACAAAATGGGTGCTGAAATAATGCACATTAAAGGAGTTCTGTGGTAAAACTGGAATTTGCTTTGTTAAATATTTTGATCAATTAGATATTATTACATTTTCGATATGTACTTCTTAAATGTGAAATAAGAAAATACTTTTACTATTTTACGTTAGAGTCAATTTATGATCACGTGATACATATCCTATTCGCAACGTCACTTTACTTTTGGAATCCACTGCGCAATTTGTGAGAGGAAAAAGCACGTGATTTAACAACACAGCGTAAGATAACTCAGTTAGATGACGCTCAGTTACGTTGGTCAAGAGACTGTGATTAGGAGAATCGACACCATTGTATCGCAATAAAAATATTCTATATTACAATTTTTAGAAAGATTAGAGAAAGTATTAGAGAAAGATTTAGAGAAAGTGTTAGAGAAAGTATTATAATCATCAAAAAATAGCGATAATTATGTATCTCCAGGTTTTAGACCTCCCTGAGTCCGGAAAAATCATTTCTGGAGTTATATCTGTCTGTCTGTGAACATAATAACTCAAAAACAGAACAATTTAGATTAATGAAATTCGGCATATGGTCTTTACACCAAAACTGTAGATCTGTATAAAATTCGGACGAGATCCGTCAACAGGAAGTCTGTGTGTTCGTCCGCGTACATGTGAACTCGATAACTCAAAAACGCCACTAGGTAGAAGAATGAAATTTGGCACATGACTTTTATCACTAACATTTCTAGACATGTATCAATTTTGAGCCATATGTTGACTGTCTGTCGCCTTGTCTGTTCGTGTGTATTGGTGATAACTCGAAAACGTTACTAGTTGGAGAGATGAATTTTGGTATATGATCTTTACATCAAAATTACTTTATTAAAATTACTGAAGATCAAGTGTGGACTCAGTAGGTCAGTAATGGCCAACCTTTTTGATAGGTGGGTCAAATTTTGATCATTATTTTTTAAATATGAGACCGTGGGTCACTAAGTCAGTGGTGTCACTTGGAAGGGCGTGGGTGGTAAAAAGGGTACCAATAATTTGGAAACACAGAAAATTTGTTAATAGAAAAACCTGATTGTTAATTTTTTTCTTATTATTCTCGCGTTAAAAATCCTCTAAAAAATTTACGTAAAAATCCTTTAAATCCTTTTTGTTTTACAACTTTTACTTTTGCAACTGAAGGGCAAGAGATAAATTGGTAGGCAAGAGATAAAGAGAGTCGATGGCAAAAAATTCAGATCAATCAGGTCATACCATGAATTACCGTACCCAGTGACATCATGCCCAGTGGCATTTCTGCACTGAGTATTTGAATGACAGGGAATAAAGAAAAGCGCATATTAATTATGAAATATTCTTTATTACTTCATTCTTCTTATGAAATATTCTTTATTTATTCTTCTTATGAGATATTTTTTATTATATTTGTACTTTAATTTTTTAAGATTTTCGATTGTCTGTTGTTTATATAAAAAAAATGAGATTATAAAAATCTAGGCTTGGGTCATTTAAAAACTTTCGTGGGTCAGTGTCTAACCCTTGAGTCATAGGTTCGCCACCACTGCAGTAGGTAAACGGGAAAAAAGTCCAAAATAGTTCACGATTCTCTTCCCTGTACAATGAAGCTAAAGTATACCAGAAAGTCGAGGGCAAACACACACGCTGTTTTTTTTTTTTTCTTTTCGAAATTATATATTGCCCTGTCGAGGAGAACATATTCCGCTGAATTGCTTAGGAACAACATAAAAAATAATATTTTTTCCCCTTTTTACTCAACTATTTTTCTTTTAAAATGTCTGTACCGAAGCAAACTTTGAGAAAATATTGCTATCGTTTCCTTCGTCGCTGAAATGCAAGAGTTGTGGAATTTGGTCACAAAGATGTCAACTCACACAAACATGTGTTTCTTGCAGTGATGGACAAAACACAAGCCAGACGCACAATGACTTGCAGTATGCTGACATCTCTCAAAGATAACTTGGGACCCAACAGTGTTTGCGTTTGTTCCGTCAGGAAGTAGACGACTATCTTAACTCTTCATCGGCGAAATAAATCACCCAGTTCTTTTACACACTATTCCAAGGAGCCTTATCTGTTTGGCAGAACTCCATATGGGTAAGCATAGTTCTCAACCAACCTACATTTTTTCTTAAACACTTACCTTGCCCTTCTCCACCTTCAAACTGAATTCAAATTAGCCAACCTCATATACCCACTTGGTTAAAAGTTTCATTCAACCATGTGTATTATTTTAGTTCAAAGACAAAGTATCCATATTTAAATAGTTTTTTGGATTAGAAGTACCATTCAACGATGTTTATATTTTTAGACAAAGTATCTAGTATTAAACACCTGTTTAAGTAAGTAACAGTACCATTCAAACATGTTTTCAAACACTTTTATTTAACTTGACCTGCGTCATGTTTGTAAAGATGGAATATAGTAATCGATATTTTACTCACTTCCTGATGTACTATTGTTTTGAAATTTTGTACACGTGTGACAATGCGTCATTTTAATATTTTTAGAACTTAAACCTTTCGATAACAGGATCTCTTGGGAAAAACGTCCACTACAGCCCGGGATTAAATGATATAAATTGGAACAGATTTTACGTCTGTCACATATATATGACGTCGGGCTCTGGTAAGAAACAGCTGTATCACATATATATGACAGTTGGTAGCGAAGGAGTTAATCATCAGTTAATTAAATTAAATTTTGATTCTATATCAGTGGCGCCACGTGGTATTGAGTTTCAGAAAAATCAATCTCAAGATTAAAAAGTAGAAAGTAATTTTAAAAAATGTCTGTTGTTTAATACTAAAAAAATAAACTAATTAGAATTAAATTAAACTAAGTTAATTAAATAAAATTAAATGAATTAAAATAAATTAATTTAATTAATTAAATTAAATTAATTAAATTTAAAATTAAATTAATTAAATTTAAAATTAAATTAAAGTTTAATACTAATTAACTAATAAAACTGCGGTTAAAAACTGTTTTCAATTAAATTTATTAAATAGATTTTAATATTCATTTCCAATCCTAAAATGTTTCTGTATCTTGGATTTTATTAAAAAACTAGAAATATCACTCTCTTGACTTTCTAGTATATTTACACAATATGGTTCGTTTTGAGTTTATCCTCGTCATGTAGTGAAGAAAAGCAAATATGCGTTTTGGTAAAAGACATTTTTCAGTTGACGGATCTGCACCAAAACTTGATACAGATCTACAGTATGGGTGTGGAGATCATACACTAACTTTCATTCGTCTAACTTGTTACGGTTTTGATTTATAGTGTTCACAGGGACATCATAAACAGACAGTCTTTGAAGAATTTGGTCCAAAATATGATACAGATCTACAATTTTGATGAAAAGATCGCGAGCCAAAATTTATTTCTCCAGCTCTTTGCATTTTCAAGTTATCGTGCTAACATACACTCAAACAGATATAATTTCAAAAATGTGCTCGACTGAAATCGGAGCAGGAATGGCGCTAGAGTTTGTCCGACGAGGGGGCACGGTCTCCCCGACAAGGGGCACGACCTGCTGTACGGGGAGACGAGTGTATTGAAATTGGTCTCAAATTTTCACCATATTATTATTTATCAACTGCAACAAAAATTTTCCCCGACGGAATAAAAATTTTTTCCCCGATAGGGGGGGTACAACATCCCTGACGGGGAAGCCGTGGCCCCTCGGTCCCCCCTCTGGCGCCACCCCTGAATCGGAGACGACTAAGACTTGAAGATTCATTAAAATCTCGAAATCAAGATCTTTTTGACTATTATAGTACTTCCTCTTTGTATACTTCATATATTAGAAAGTAACGTGTGATAATTGTTTTAAACTACAGATGTTGAAACAGTTTTTATTAAAGTTCTTTGAAAGGAGAGAAAAATATTGTAAATATGCAGACTTCATGAAAACTACTGGAAATTCCAAACTTCAGTGTGATATTAAATCAAATACTTGCACTGGCATAACAAAAATGGTTATAATTGAATGTCTGATCCACAAATATTTGTCTTATTTTTACAGAATAAATTGTTTGCATATTAACACAATGAACATAACGATATCCATATGTGAGTAAAATATAAAATATGCAATTCGCATCAGTGTTAATTATTTCTAAGAAAAGTGCAGGAAAACTATTCATAGGCATGTTTTTTTCATCAGCATGCTACTTGAATTTTTTATGAATGTCTTTTTATATATCACTTATTCGTATTGGCTGATTAGTAATTACCGATGGCAAATATGTGTGGCTTTTTTTGTGGCAGGAAACGTATTATATATTTATGTGACTTATAGAAAGAGAAATAATTGTCTCACATGTAGAGCCTAAAAGACCACTATAGACATTTGATGCATATCGTAAAAACTGGATTTTAAAAATCCGTGGGGAATAAAAGATATTGTTGATTTCTATTGCGAGGGACAATATTAAACATGTCTGGTCAAAAATATTGGCATTTCTTTCCCTAAGTCTCCGACATATCTTCTCTGTGAGCTTTAAGCATAGCGATGCTAAATTTCTTTCTATGGTACTAACTGAAATTTAAAGGTATTGAAAAAGATTTCTAAATAAAACATGAACTGAACTTATCAGTAATATCAATTCAACAATCCATGACGTTCACAGTGTGCGCTTTTACGAATCGAACAGAACAGAAGTTTAAAAATAATCAGCTATCAATATCTGAACAATTATAATTTATTAACAACGTTTACATTTTAAAAAGTTAATCCCGTATTATGACACCAGTATAAGTCGCTCTTTTCAATATTTAATTGTCTTTCAAAAACGTTTTTTTCTTTAATCTTTTATTTGGATGTTTGAAAGAACTTCAAATGCTTGCATGTCGTTCTTTAACTTTCCATCATAAAAATTATGCGTTGAATACAGATTTGTTTGTGAAGCCATCAATCTTTTATATAAAGTTATATAGTTTACCTTTTTTTGCAGAATGATCCTTTTGAGTAATTCATCTTTGAAAAATTTCTACCTAAGTGCAGTGATTAGACATTTGGAAAATTAGTCAAAACTGATGATTTCAATAGGCTGTCAAAAAATTTTCTCGCGTTTGTTCAAATAAATTTTACATTTCGCATGATATTGGAATCATATAGGTCACATAAAATAAAGTTTTGGCTGAGTTCATCTACTATTCTAAAATATATCGCCTAGAAGAAACATTCGTTTTTGATTTAAACACACAGTGAGTAAACCTGAAATGATACTTGGGTTAACGATGTCATAAATCTGATTACGATATTTACTCACACAAGTGCAGTTGTTCTTTACACTTGTTTCTATAGCTTCAGGCTTACTTATTGACCTTTGATTTCAAAACGTATTGTTTTGAGTTGTGACAGTGTCATTCCTGTGATGGGATGTGTATAATTTTGGTGAGAGGGTCAATAAAAGTTTTATAAAGTAATACAAATAATATAGACTCAAGATTATCATCATGCAAACCTCAGAATGTGCTTTAGGACTGCCTTAAAATTAAGTATTAATTATGTCACTAGTTCATTTATGAAGGGATTCAATATCAGTTGGAATACGAGCCATAGATAAAGGAATACATTTTTAAGGAAATACAAGGAATTTCTGTTTCCCTAACTGTGAATAATTTCGCTGCTAAACGGCAGTTATAAGCAAGCTGAAAAACTACAAAAAAATTCTGATCAAATAGACTACAAACAAAACAAGAAATGTACCTACAACAAGTTGGGTGAGTTATTTCATGCTACCAACATCTACTGATGTTAGTAATTGCGACAGCATATAAACACGTAATATTTTCCATTTTTAAAATATTTCTGGCTATCTGTTGTGAGTAAGCTATGAGCATAACCAAAAAATCCCATTTTTAAAACATTTTTTCTCTATAGCAAATATTTTAATACTGCAAAAGAAGTTTAACAAATTATTCAATGCAATGGTGTTCCTCACTTGTATGATGCATTTAAATGCTTCTGTTGCTGTTATTTATATAACTATAAACGAATGAATTACTCCGCCCAGCCTAGGCATGCGGATAACCTGAATGAACCGTCTGCTCATGAAAATTAATCGGGCACTGTGGCCCTCGCATAACAGCCCTTATTACGAGCGGCTCATGCGACGACCCCTCAGACAGAGGTACGACCCGTCATCAGCGGGGGGCAATTCTTAATGTTATTTATATTAATCTACTTTTCTGCTAATAAAACTTATCTTAAAATTTAGCAATTTAACGCAGAGTATGACATTAACATAATGGAGAAAATGCTTATTTCAATAATACAAAAGTATTTCAGTAAAGTATTGATTAATTCAACTTCGACAGTTTATATTAAATAATTATTTTGCTTTATTTCTGTGGTTTTCTGAGCAACCATATTTCTGTTTTCCAACTTCAGTACGGTAAATACTTCTCTGAATTATTTCGCTGTATCGTTGAAGTATAATTTAAACTAAAATTGCTTATTAAATTTAAAATTTGCTGTCTTGCGAAAAACTTTAGTTGAAAATGACTTAGCCAGATAGGAAAATATAACGATGTTTAAGGTGTGGAGTGAGTACTGGATCTAGCGTCGGGTCAACTTCGATACTTACGTAGGATATCATTTTTTTGATATAAAGAATATCCCTTCAAGGTGAAAATATCAAATACTGAATATATTTAAATATAAAAGTGTATAATTTGTAAAAACTAACTTTCAAGTAAAAATAAATATGGTTAATGAAGATTTATAATACTAAGAACGTGTATCGCTACGTAAAATTTTAACATTGAATACGTTTTAAGGGGATCGATAGCTTTTTTATATAAAAAAATTATCTTATATGGCATTTTTCATTTAGACGTACGCTGAACGATGTAAGAAATTAAAAAATGACTCGTTTTCTTTGGTTTTTGTGCTTGCGTGTGTGTGTTTTCAAGAAGCAGAACAAACAGCACAATGCTTTGATATAGTGCAACACATGGAATTACAGGTAAATTGAATGAAGACCTGCACAAATTGGTTTACATGAATACAGTACTAATGATTAAGCAGTTAGGAATGGCGTTTTCATTCTGTTTTAACGCACGACGACTTGTAGACATAAGTACTTCACAGTTCACAACATTAAAAAGAATTGTTCACGTACATCAATGCTCTTGAATTCCATGTATAAATAACGACTTAACGATAATAACGACTTGCCAAGGTCGAAACTCAACTCTTTGCAGCCAACCTTAGTTCCACTTTACTGAATGGTTTGGATGGTTTTGGAATGCCTCTTTTATCTGTAAAAGGTAATATTTAATTTCGTCTTGGACTGAAGAGAGTTGCGCTTCTTTTTTTTAAACGTCTCTCGTAGGGACTGTACAACACTTAAAGATAGCAGTTTTGTGAGTGACAGAACTTCTATTTTAAGCCAGACAGCATTCACAAGTCAGCGAAATCATTGTCACTTCAAAAAATGTCATGAACGGAGTGTTCGTGGATCCGATCCAAACTAAGATTATCAGTAAGTACAGACGAGATTATTATTTTAAAAAACACAAACATAAAGGTAAGCCAGAAGCTAAATATGATTTTCTAGCGGTTTAAGAAAGAGCCGTACGTCTTACAGCTGTGAATGATAAATACGCGGAATTCGCTTCGTAAAGGGATTTGAAATCTTCCATCCTGATCGATCTTCAGTGAAACAAGAAGACAGTCAGAGAAAAAGTGAAACGCTATTACAACAAAATATTAATGACAAGTTTCGTTTAGTTATTTTAACGTACCGTTTTGAAGCAACATGAGGGCTATATTGGGACGAACCTCGTAATTTTGAGCAGCGGAAAGATGACGACACCTGACCCTTTCTTCAAGCTTCCGCACCAGCGGGAGGACGTTTGGCTCTCTACGTATGAATCGGCGTGCAACAGGCTCAATACACGACGGATCTTCGGTGGAATCGGGTTTTGAACCTAGAGACCTCCGGCAAGGCCACCGCGGCCCTAACGTTAATAACAAAGAGAGTATGATTATGTTATGCATGTCCGAAATTCAAAAGATACATTACTGGTATTCAATTGTGGATATGCATTGTGTGCTCTTAAACTCGGAATGTTAGGTATATGTACACTTCTGAAAATTCTCAGTCATTTTTACTTTTTCATTTGATTCTGAAAAAGCGCTTCTTGAGTAAGAAAAAGGTTTATTTCGTTCTCTTTTAAAAACTCAAAAAAATTCTGGCTTGATTAAAGGCAACATTTCTGAATGGATCATATCGCAATAGTTGTATAGTGTGATATATTTCATAGGTAAATTTCCTTTGTCTCTATTTACTGACCATACATACGCCAGTTTGCTTACAAAAAGGAAATCATTCTAGAACACATGCATTTAAAACAAAATCGAAAAGGTTTCAAATAAAATTAACCCTCGGATAACAGCCTTTGCCGCTATAGATCCCAAACAAAACCCAACTTCAACTAAAATTAACTCCTGAACTTTCGATAGAAATCTACAGAAATTGGAAAAAATGAGAAAGGTTTTATTCCATTCTATATATCTGCTTCATTTTACAAATGCACGATTAGATTATCTTCGTTGTAATTTTTTCTATTTTCATAGGTGAGTGACAAGGCAAGCTCTCAATACATGACGACTATGGCTAATTTATATTCCCGAATAGAAATAGAACCAGGTATAGTACTCCCATTTATCACAAATTTTGTTTACACACCTTCGAGTCTAAAGAATTTGTTCAGAAGTGCTTTTATGTCGCTGTTAAAATTTCAGCTAACACGATATTAGTAGCTATTGACTCTTTCAAACGTGAAGAAATCGCATATTCTAAGATTATTCGAAAACGGATTCTCACTATATTCAGTATCAAAACAACTGCAGAAGTGCACATATCTTGAAATATTTTAGCATTGTTCAGTACGAAGGTGTCATTATCTCTTTTATATTGCTTATGGTTGTCTAATGTCAAAATCTCAAAGTAGGACGCATTTCTCCTTTATATGGCGTATGTACGCAGCGCCAAACATGGAGAGTAAGTAAACAAAGAAATGTGGTATAAGTGAATTTTATGGGCCAAAATGTCTCCCCATTAGCAGAAAACACCAGTCTCTTAAGACAATATCAGCATTAAAAGGGTTTTGAAATTTTACTAGCATGAATCCTCTTGTTTTCAAGTTGATTTCGTCATTTACAAACACTAGAAAACAAATTGCACACTTAATTTCGAAACCATTTCTTTAAATAGAATAGTGGATTGAGGATAAAACTATAAAGCTCGTAATGATGAATTCAAGTGTTCCTAGAGTGAAACAAATAAATTATAGACGCTTTCTTAGCAAAGTTTAAATTATATCTAGAAATAACAATGGAAAATAGACATTATTAAAGCATTTGCTGCTTTTAAAAAACTGCTATTTTCAATAAAAAAAAATGGTGTTCGGTTTATTTATATTAACATCTCATTTGAAAGCAAAGCGAAGGCTATTTTGGGACGGACCTCGTAGTTTTGAACCGCAGTCGGATGGCGATACCTGAGCTGGCACCCCCCTCCAAACTTTCGCGTCGCACCAAAGGAAGGACGTTTGACCTCTTACGTATGATGTAGCGTGAAATAGGTCCAATACACGACGTATCTTCAATGGAATCGGGTTTCGAACCTGGAACGCTCCGGTTCCGAAGCCGATCCCTTACCACTAGGCCACCACGACCTGAATGGCTTTTCGGAATTAAAAAAAGAATGTTCTAAATTTTGAAACTATTATCTAAGAAGCATGGATTATTTAAGCAAAAATATTAAGTTTGAAAGATAATTTGAAGGATCATCTCGCGCAGAGTAAGTTGCAATCAAATTTAGAAGCTGTCTCATTCCGCCAGAAAATATCTGACTTTCAGACGGTTATTCTTTAAGAAACTTGTATTAAAATTATATATGTTTAAAATTTATTTTCATTTTAAAGCTAACAATTTATAATTACTTCAGTGCTTTGATAAACAATGCGCGCTTCTGCTTTCTCTCTTTTCATCTAATATGTATTTATTGCAAGATTTTAATTGTGCTAGTAAAAATGATGTTTGTTACGTTTGTTAAGGTGGCATTCAAAACTTTGAATTAATTATCGTATATTGCACAATGTTATTTGATAATCTAAATTATATAATTTTATTTAACTTGATTTGTTTCATGTTTGTAAAGATGGAAATTTCTAATCAATATTTCATTTTCTCCTTGATGTGTTAGACTTTCGAAATTTTGTTCACTTATGTATTCTTGATGATAATATACTATTTTAATATTTTCAGATCTTAATTGTCAGTTAATCATTAATATAATCAAATTTTGATTCCATACCAGTGGTGCCACCTGGTAGTGATTTTGACAAAAAGAAATTTATTTCAAGATTCTATGATAATCGTAATGATGAATTATAAATTGAAAATTAAAAAACAGAAAATAGCTATAATATGAAAAAATTACTTTTTAATACGCTCAATAAAAGTCTGTTTTAAAAATAGATTTTTTAAATTTATTTTTTCTAATTTTGAGATACAAAGATTGGTTCAATTTTGAGATTTCTTTTTTGATACCTCTTGTATGTACATTTAAGTACGGCTGTAGTTTATGAGAGACAAAATGAATTACCGCTTTTAGTTATAGTATTCCATAACTAACTTTACTAAATCTCATTTAATATGATTAGATTTCTATTAATTCGATAAAAATGTGTCACAGTTTTATCATATATAGACAGAAAAGAAAAAAAAATGTTAAACATTTTAATCTGTTAAAAGTTATTAAAAAAACCCCAAGCCATTCACTGCCGATTTTTTAAAGAAAGAACTGCAGAAAATCAATTTTTATGTGTTAAATATACTTAAAAATACATAAGCATTTTTCACTTTCAAAAATCGTAAAGAATTTATTATTATTATTATTATTTAAGTTACTAACGTTGAATCTTTTCTTTCTTCCTGCTGTCGTTTTTATTTATCGAACCGGAGATCATATTAAAAAGAAATGAGTGAAAATCTAAATTTATGCAAAGAAGGCGCATAAAATGAAAGACAGGTGTGCTAAGGAAGATTTCAGCTGTAACATCAAAAATTGATTCGCGGATTAAGCATAGAAATGTTCCGATTACGAAAACACTTGTTCAACATTATTAAGTGCCAAAAACAGATTCAAAATTTTTGAAAAGAAACTCTTTCATTAATCTATCTCCTCTGTCGAGATTTATAACACATTTTCTTCAAACTAAAACCTCAGGTTTTTAATCAATTAATTTATCACTTGAGATAGCAACTCTTCAAAAAGATAGCATGAAACAGTTTCGAAATACTGCGGTTGTCAAATTCAAATACTTAGAAATATTTAGAACCGTTAGTGAGGCGTTAACCCATTCATATTAAATGACAGGGAAGACATTCCGGTCCGTGGTATAATTTCTCGCACGATTCAAGCAACTTTTCTTTTATGTTTTCAGTTTCTGGCACTTCGCAGGTTGTATTCAATTCTACCTTCTGAATCATCGGGCTATTTCGAGTTGTTACACCCAATTCTGTAAAAGCAGAGGTGGGATCATCTGAATCATTAGACGCTACTGAAGACGATTCACACGGCCTTGTTTAGTTCTCATCCAAAGTTGATTAACCCAGATTGCTTAGAAATCGGATTTTGAAATTGTTTTCCCGATTGATCCTGATAGATAAAATTGATTGCATAGATATATTATGAATAGTAGTATTTCGAGATTTAGGGTTTGTATATATATTAACTTATCGAAAACAATTTTCTTTTTTACGATGTACATTCATTTAGTTTTTGTTAAATACGAGATATTGAATCTAAAAATGAAATTCCTTTTTATTCTTTACATTAATCCGATCAGAATTACGATGAAAATTTTGGATTTTTATTTTTGAAACGCATTAACTTTTTCTTTTATTGCCGTAATGATACATCTTAAAAGGGAATAGTACGAACATTATTCAAAATACTTCATAACAAAACTTTCAATGGGAGTTTTCTGGAGACTTTGAGATCATTCAAAGTCTTTTCCTGTAATATTACATTGAATTTTTATCATGAATTCAGTTTTAAAATAAGAAAAGGTCTGTGCTTTCGTATTTGTGGATTTCATCCAGTCTTCCGTAAAATATTCAATACGAGATGAATGTTGAATAAATTAATTTTAAACTGAAACTCATTTCATGTATTTAGAACCAAAATGGCCTGTAAATAAATGTTGAATCATTTGTCAAACTGTTGAACAGAAATGAAGAAATTTTATTAATCATATTATGTTGAAAATCCGTAAGCATTCGCCGAAAACAACATCTAATTATTTTCATGCTATGTTTTCAACATGTCATTCTCAAAGGAACTCACTCAGGTTTTGTCTATTTTTTAAATTTAAAACTAGCCTGCATATAATGTATTTTATGTCTTTAAAGCCATATTTATTCTAAAAACCAATTTTCATCGATTAATAACTGATGTGGTCATTTTTTAATGAATGCATAATTTAGAATGTCGTTGAGAAGCATATGAAACATTGATTTATTCCATGAAAAATTTTCCATGCCCATAAGCATTTAAGGTATACCACCAATTTCGAGAT
>BGPR01000062.1:774242-835201 GCA_013235015.1 Araneus ventricosus
GTCGTCATTCTTGCTTGGTTGCTTGCTCACACCTGCTCACGTCGGCTCTTTCGCCACGGATCTCACCTCAGCCTTCAGCGGATCCAGTTGTTCATTTCTGGAATTAGCATGTATGCGAGTCAATATTGGTTTTAGTCTGTTGTAAATAAAAGGCATGTTTGTTATATTGGAGGCTCCAGTATCTTCCTTGGGATAGTATCTGTCCTCACCTTCCGCGACATAAGCAAAGTATTTAATAGCTTATTTTAAAGTTTAGATAACTACACTATGTGCCCAAAAGTATCCGGACACTTGCAGATTTTCACATTTTTTAGAATTTCTCAGGAATGTTTTAACTGATTGCCTTTAAACTTCGGACATGTAAAGAATAGACAATAACTCACATTTTACATTGAAGATTCGGTCCTGAGGGCAATTTGGGGATCCTCTACAAACTAATGAAGACAAAAAAGTTTTTGGCCCACCCCACTTCACCGAATACTGATAACAAGATTAAACTTTCAGAAATGGTAATTTATAATGTGCATAATAGTTACAGGAATTTTCGTAAACTCAGCACAAATATTTGGGAAGATATAAAGGTTTTCTTAAAAAATCTCGAATTTTCCCACATGTTTTTTGCTTATAACATGCAGAGTTTTCTGTTATGTTATACGAAACTTACAGAAAAGATGACAATATTTTAGAGAAGCATTTTGTAAAAATGTAGAAGAGAATTTTTGAATATTACAGGAATTATGAGCATTTTTAGTAAATAATATTTTACTACGCATGCGCGAAACATAGTGTAATTTTTCTTTCACAACTTTAACGCCAGATATATAAGGTAACTTATATAAAAAATTTAGTTCAATATCATTAGTATTCAGAAAGATATCGGCATTACAACGAGCAGAATTTTAGCTCCCGTCGAAGAGAGGCTAAAAGATGAGGGGTTGTACACAAATTGATACTTTTTAAACTTATATCTTTGAATAGTTATATTGAATTATATAGTGGTTAGAATTTGCTGAATACCCATGAAGACTTATCATTTACGTGCATAACTTAAATTCCAGCTAATTAGGCACTATAAATAACAAAAAATTATTACTTTAATTATATTATTTACATGATTATTAACAAGTTACATATTCCAATTTTGCAGCCAAACGATATTTTTAAATATATTTCTTTTATGGCGAAACGATTTTTTATCTAATTAATTTCTTTTCTTAAAATATTTTAATAATTCTGCATATATAATTTTTTATTCTTTACGAATATTAGATGTGTTCATAAGTATTCAGCAAATTCTAAACACTATACAATACAATATAACTACTTAAGGATATAAGTTTAAAATGTAACAATTTGTGTACAACCCCTCATCTTTTAGCTTGTCTTCAACAGGAGCCAAAATTCTGCTCGTTGTAATGCCGATATCTTTCTGAATACTAATGATATTGAACTAAATTTTGTTATATAATTTGCCTTATATATCTGGCTTTAAAGTTGTGAAAGAAAAATTACATAATGTTTCGCGCATGCGCAGTAAAATATTATTTACTAAAAATGCTCATAACTCCTGTAATATTCAAAATTTCTTTTCCAAATTTTTTTAAAATGCTTCTCTAACGTATTGTCATTTTTTTCTGTAAGTTTCGTATAATGTAACAGGAAACTCTGCATGTTATAAGCAAAAAACAAGTGGGAAAATCTGAGATTTTTTAAGAAAGTCTTTATATCTTCCCAAATATTTGTGCTGAGTTTACGAAAATTCCTGTAATTATGAGACACATTAAACATTACCACTTCTGAAAGTTTCATCTTGTTATCAGTATCCTGTGAAGCGGGGTGGGCCAAAAACGTTTTCATCTTCACCAGTTTGTAGAAGGTCCCCTAATTGCCCTCAGGACCGAATCTTCAATGTAAAATGTGAGTAATTGTCTATTCTTTACATGTCTGAAGTGTAAAGGCAGTCATTTAAACCATTCCGGAGAAATTCTAAAAATTGTGAAAATCTGCAAGTGTCCGGATACTTTTGGGCATATAGTGTATGTTTAGAAATTTTGTTCGTAAAAATAGGCAAATCCCTTACTTTGTTTTATAACAAATGCTCTTTAACCCTTTGAGGACGGCCGCATGCTCAACGCTACCAAGCAGCTGGCAAGCCCGTGTGACAATCGGCCTCAAAGGGTTAATAATTGATATTTAACAATTGAAGAAAAATAAAATATTTCTTTTCTTACAATGCCGAAAAAAGCATTTTCTAACAGTTTAGATTTGGAATTTCCTTTGATATTGGATACACTAATAAAATTTGATATATTTTTTATATTGAATATAGCAGTCTTTTTATGTTGAATACAACATTAATATGGAATTTCATCTGATGCTGGATCATTAATATTGACCCGGATTATAAAGTTTTTGAATAATGATTCAAATATTTTTTTGTTCTGTTTTCGTGGAAGAGAAAAATATTTTATAAAGATTGCCTAACTTTTACCTCGGGAGGCTACACTCAGTTATGAAACACAAGATACACTTCATCAAAAGTATATTATCCTTCGCGCCCTTAGTACTGTTCGTTTGAAATTCATTGCTCTGCAAGTCAAGTTTATTTTCGTTATATCCGAGTATAAGAGGTGGGAGACATTGAAGGAAATTCTTAGAACAGAAAACGTCTAAAATAACTTTCCGTGAGGGATTTTGCGAATAAATCTTGCGAAAAGTCGGGCTAATACAGCATAGGAAAGAAAAAAACATTTAGAAAGCAGGGTCTGAAAACTGGTTTTCTGTAAAAGAGACGTCAAAAAGACAAATAACATGTAGTTATGTCTGACAGAAAATGCAATTTCCAGACGACTCGTCTCACACTTTTTTCCCCGGAATAAAAGTGAGGTTACTGCTCAAGCCGCAATGCTTCCTCTTAGTCCCCGCCCTCTGCAATACTCTTTTAACTCAAGTCGGAGATTGTGAAATAATGAACATATTCCCCCGTCCAAATAAAATATTTATCATCAAAAACTATAATATTTGAGTTACCTGATATAACTATTCGCTTTTTTTCCAATTAGTTAATCGGTGATTCCATATGGGCGCCATTTCGTAAAATTTGGATGTAGAGATAAAAAAACCCATGAAAGAGCCATTGCTTTAACAAATTAGCAAAATGCGGAATCCCGAGATCCTTTGCAATTTTTTTTTACGAAAATAAATCAATAAAAATTTGTCATAAGTAATTTAATTATTCAGAAAAGCAAACAGTATCAAAAACTCATGGTCTTAATGCGTAGGGTATTTCTTCTATTTCAGCCGTTGCCTGGAACATAAAAGTTTAATATATTTAAAATACTGAATGCTGTCCTTTTTTCCAGATATATTATTTCAAACGTGTTATTGACTTTAACAAGTGTAAGACATTATTAAGTACGAACCTCTGCAACAAAATTTATAGGAAAAAAAGCAATTCTAATAAAATGCAATCAGGCAGATTTTGTTAAAACAAATAAAGTTTCATGTGATTCATACCCTATAGCTATACAGATTCTTAATCAAGGACGGTGTTAAGCTAAGTGTATAATTAAATTAATCATGAGATTTTAATTTAAAACTAATAAGGTAATTAAATAAATAATCTATAATCACAAAAGTGTTTGAATACATAAATTTGGTTAAAATTTGAAAAGTATTTTCTAACAATACCATACAGTGTCATGTTTGCCTCAGCATACCAGATCTTTCAAGTCTATTAGGCATGCATCTGACCGAGTTTTGATATCTCATTCTTAGAATTAGTTGCCAAACCATAGCGAAAACTTATATATAAGAGTGCAAGTAAAGGCTTTCTCTCCGTCAGAGTTGATTTCGACGCTTTAATTTGTCCCACAAGTGTCCTGTTTGATTGAGATCCGGACAGTTAGCCAACTTATCTAATTTTTGCACGTTTGCTCCTCAACGCATCTTGAAGTGTGGCATGGATCCAGGTCATTCTAGAAGAAAGAAGGCTCTGTTCCGAAGTATTACCATACTGTTAGAAGTAAATAATATTTTAGAATGTTTGTGTAACTCTCAGAGTTTATATTAGAAGCCAAAACAAAGAACTTGCTCCTTCTCAACAGACCATCACGAATCTCTTCCGGGTTCCACACTTGATGTCAAATGACTTCGGAATGAAACGTGCTTTCAGCAAACACCGTGTACAAGCACACTATCCGACTGGAAGTATGATCCACTATTCTGAAACAAGAATTTGAGGTTCTTTCCTTTTTCTCTACAAGCGGAACGAATTTTTGACGAATGACATGAAGTTGCGTTTGTAATACAGACTTTCAAATTAAAAATGCAGCATTAAGAAACGGTATCACGCTTCTTGAAGGCAATTAAAAATTTTGTAGAATGATCATATTTTTATACTCTTTTATTTAATTTAACTTCTTTCATGTTTGGAAATTTCACACGAACTTCTTTCATGTTTGTAAATTTAGTGTTTTTAAAGATGAAATTTTATTATCGATTTTTCACTTACTTTCCGATGTACTAGAGTTAAGCATATTTGTTTGTTGCTGATGACAATAAAATATTTTAATGTTTTTTGAACTTAAATTACTAGTTAACGGATTAATTTTTATTAAATTTTAATTCCATATGACAGGCGCCATGTAGAGAAAAATGGATTTTAAGACTCCATAATATTTATAATAATGTGTTATAAAATATATTAAAGATGACCAAAAAGCAGAAAATAATTAAAATAAATCAGTTTTTAAAAAAATCGCTTTTATTAGTGCATTAAAAAGTAGAAAATAATTTGTATTTATCTAAAATCTATAGGTGAAGCCAAATCGTAAAAGAGTGAGGCGCTGAAAACTAAATCATAAAGAAATTAACAGACAATGAATAAACATCACAAGAGAGAAAATTCCTAAACAGTAACTAAAATTAAAAACATATCATAAATGTGACTGAAGTTCCAACTTACTTAGAATATTTCTATAAGTCCTCATACCTGATTTCACCTGAAGATTTTTGACAAAAGAATTATTTTCTATTTTTTAAATACTGATAAAAGCGTGTTTTTTAAAAAAAATATTATTATTATTACACAGTGAAATATATATCTCGATGAAAGCAAGTAAAATGACTCATTATGTATCAAACAGTCCTCAGTTATTGTTGAAATAATGCTTATTTTTGTAATATTATATGAAAAGTACTGTTTAATTCATTGTTATTAATTATTGAAATATGATTTTATGTATTTTATTGTATATTTTATTCATACTTTGAGTAATAAAATATTCTAAGAATATTTTATAACTCATAAAAATTTTGAATTTATATTCATGTTTTTCAGATATCTAATACATATTATCTATCACAGTACGGAAAATTCGTTGTACGTTAAGAACTATAACCATTCCTATTTCCACTTTTTACTGTATATATGTTTCTCATAAAAGCGAACCAAGTAAAATATTTCTGTAATATCAAAATGTGCTAAAAGTAAATGATATAATGAAATAAACTGCCAGAACGAGATGTATGTTAAGTTTAATTTAAACGTCAAATATTCCGAATTTCAGTTTAGAAAATTTTTGGTACTGGGAGGGGATTCCAAGCCGGGGCAAAGAGTCAATAATCAAGGTTATTCCAGCTAATATGAGAGGCCTGGTAAATTGACCACTGACACGCATGTTAGTACAAGCCTACACATTACAGAAATTAGTAATATGCATATATATTCAAAGGAATTTCGATACTGAATTACCACTATTCCCTAAAATAGGGTGACAAGATTTTATGCACAGTGAAGGGGGTGAAAAATTCCTCCGAAGATTATTTTTAAAAAAATTTGTTCTTTTTTAAATTTTTAATAGGATCTCTTTATTTATAATTCTGTGTTAACGGGTCTGACGAGATTTTGTTCTCGGGAAAAAAGACTCCAAAACAGTATAAAATATGCATTCAGTTTCCACGGGAAACTGTGAATCTAAGTTGGCTGAGGAAACAAGCAGTTTCGTTGCTACGGCAACGATGAGACTTTGAACTACTCTAACTTTATTTTTTGATATTTCTGTTTTATTTTTGTAAAATATTTTTTGAAAACATTTTTTCATTGGTTTTGAAGTTTTCTTAAGTTTATTTAATGAGACGGAAAGACACACAGGCATAATTCCAAAAATCTTTCTTTTTTTTTCAGATTTAACGAGGTCTTAGGCATGGAGATTCATTTAAATCTCGAGGTCGAATGTTTTGGCGGTTACTGCAAAAGAAAGTAACTTAATAATAGTTACTTAAGTGGGTAATTTACTTTATACGAGAATCTTTTTACTTCGTATACGAGAAAGTTTTAAAAAGGAAAGAGTTATTGAATTACAAAAAAAAAAAAAAACCCGGATTGTGCTAAAGCATGTAAAATGTATTCAAATGAACATAGGGATAAAAACTGACTAATAGATTTAGGCACTCCGTAAGTTACTTTTAGAAACCATACAGACGATTTTCGATGCATTAGGCGAAAATTATTAACCTACAGGGTGTCCGAGAATTGTTGGACTCATTTCAAAAATTAATAAAAAAACTAATAATGTTACAACTGCAGTTTTTTTAAAAACGAAAGCGTATTTTAAAAAAGTTTTTTTTTTCCAGATAGGTAACGCGCCGTTACAGTGGTTTAGGTGGTCGTAAATTATTGGGCATCTCCTATTTTTGAGAGCCATTATCTGAGAAACTATTAAAGATAGGAGAATAATAAATGCATGTATTTGCAGGGAATTTTACGCTCTTTAATTTGTTAAATAAATTGTAATTCGAAAACTGAATCATTTTTGAGATATTCAAGAAAAACTAAAAAAGGAAACCAGAAAACGCGCATCGGCTTCTGCCGATCGGTAGTCATTGCGTATGGAAATCTCTCTGTAACAAATTTAGAACGTCTTAATGGTAAAAAGAAAACTTTGTCATTTGCTCTCTCATTAAAAAAACTGCAATTGCAACATTATTAGTTTTTCTCATCAATTTTTGATACGGGTCCAACAATTCTCGGACACACTGTTTATTTGACATGTCCCTTCGTAAAGAAACCTATCAATATTATTAAAACTATTTAATTATTCATTTATATGCAGAACGATTCCTATTGTTTGTATGATTTCACTATTTTTTCATCAGCTTAATCCTTGCATCTGGTGTTGTAAAGTCAGTGAGTCACAATAAAGCCTTCGCTATATCGTATACAACGCACTCTCGTAGACTAAAAGAGTTGAGCACCAAAATATTAGGCTTTTAAGAACCTTGTCTCCCTAGGTAAAAAAAATCTGCCTACAAAGATTTATCACTTGGAAAAAAAGGAGTCAAAAATACTTGGCAATGTCCTCTGAAACTGGCGTTCCTGAAAAAAGAGGAGGGAAAGAAACCATCTGGAGGTCTTTGGATAGACCTTCGTCTACGGTACGTTGCAGGTGTGAGCTTTAATATTAAGTGTTTGCCTGAGTGGAAAGTGAGGTGTTTAATAAATGAATGGAGACTTAAAAATAGTTGAAAGGTAAATGCCGTAGAATCAAGGAAGACGGAAGGATTCTGCAATCAAATACTTCGAAGAAGAAACCGTATCCAGATAATATTAACAAATGCTTAAAGTGTATGACATTAAAGATTTAATATTAAGCGTTTTCTCTAATAGTGAGTGAACCGTTAAATAAATGCAGGATGGGTTTAAAATATTGAAAGATAAGTATAAAAAAGGGAGAAAGGTGGAATAAAGTTTAAATATTTAGAAAAAAATACTTAAAATACTTAGAAAATGATACATAACTGAATAATATTAGCAAATGCTTAAATTATAATATAGCATCAAAGAGAATTAACTAGATTTCTTACTTAATTTTTATTAAAAGTAATGATATTCTTTAAAAAAGAGTTCGAATTAAAAAGGCATATAATTAAATATAAAAGTTTTCATATCTGTATCATATTTCACCACATCATAAAATGTGTACCAACCAAAATCTTTTATTATTTTGTTCTGTACTCCATAACACTTAAGTCCAGTACGGTGAAAGCAATTGGATGTATTACTACGCAAAATTAAATGGTCTGAAGTACGATCTTATTGAATTTTAAAGCAATCGATGTATTTGAACAGAGTTTAGTTTCTAACACCAGTCATATAATAGGCAAAGAAATTCTGAATTTAAAATAAAAATTGTTTTATTTCATGAAACTTTTTCTTTACACATGAAATGCGCAGAAACATGCCAAATCACAAGTCTACGTCAATTACATGTGATCGGGTCGCTCTTAACTTTCTACGTACTGTCAACTTGAATTTTCAGTATCTTTAGATGCAAATGTTTGATATGTGCTTTCTGTTAAAACATGCCAATCTTTATAAGAAGATTTTAAATGTAGTAAATGTTTGAGTAGGTTATTCGCACATGACGTCATTCAGTTTTAGAACCATCATGACATATTAAATAGAGCTGATTTGTTGTCTTATTAATAATTTCTAATGGCTGCTTCACTGTCTCATTACGAATCCCTATTGGCTGCCATGCAACCTTTTAAATCCCATGTAAAGTTTATAAGTGACTTTCATTTTATCCTCACTGTGTTTCTACTTTTCAAGTATGATAGGCCTTGCTGTAAATAAATGCTGCTTATAATGCGATCCATCGGACTCGGGAATCTTTTAACGCAGTCATATTTCACTATGAAGTAATCATATTAACTTTAAATTACTGAAATTGAGTTACATCTGTTTTTAACCAAAAGCTTTAAAATTCAAAATTAGTCCTAACAACTTTTAAATATACATTGCCTCTTTTTCTTCATTTAGTGAAATTGCGAATTTGAAACATTCATTAGTATGAATCGGTTTGTGAATTACATAGAGCTCATTATACGCGATTTACCTTTATTTTAGAATAATTTTGATCATTTGCTGTGCATGACTATTGGTGTGTGGTATATTTTATTCGTTTTAAATAAAAGGTATTTAGACTTTTCATATAATTTTGATCATTTGCTGTGCAAATTTAGACATATAATTATTAAAGGTATTAATTCATTTCTTATTAAAGTGTGATTGTTTTAAATCGTCGATAAATATTTATTACATATTAAGGGGACATTTTGTCAATTATAACAACCTCTTCCTATTATAGCTATTAATAAGCATATTGGTTTGATGAACATCTGAGAAATGTATCGACCATGCATTCAGTAGTCTTTTCAAAAACGGGACACATTCGAGTGACATGGATGCTCATAAAGTTATTGAACCAGATTCAGCAAGAATCACAGGATCCTCGATATTTTTCAATCTGGAGCACGGTACTTGATAATGAGAAATATCGCAATTAGGAGGATAATTCCCCAAGCTTTACAGTTTATAACTTTAAAAAAATAGCTTATTTATTTTGTTGTAAAACTGAAAATTGGAACTTCATAATATTTTTCAAAAAGTCCCATCAAAAATGTCACCCCGAAAAATTTAATAAGAAATTAATGAATGAAAGTTGTGCCAGATAATAGCGAAAGTTCATATGATAATTGTAAGCTTTTTTTATTTAGCAGTTTGTTCAAAATGATGATTTTTTACAATTATTTAAATACTAGTAAGCTTACTGTTTGTCAATTTTTAAAGTACAAGATATTGGAGTCTTACCCAAGGAGCAAATCAAAATCCGATTAAAAGTATTCATTGTTTAAATTATAAGAAACAGGAGCACTTATTTTACTTTACATATTTATGCTTATTGACATTAATCAAACACATTGGAGAGATTTTATAAGAGGTTCACGAAAAGTGGAGATAGGACAAATAAGCAAAGCATCAAATGTTTAGATTAGTTTAGTTAATGTGCTGTTTTGAAGCTACACGAAGGCTATTTTGGAGATGGATCTCGTAATCTTCAGTCGTGGTCAGTTGGCGAGGACGGTACTCAGGAATCTAAACTTCCACGTCACACCAACATGAAAAGTAACAAAGGAAAAAAAAAACATTTAACATTCGCAGCATTCAGAAGCATAAAAGCATTAATTATTTAAAAATAACAGATGCTGTTTTATCCCCTTTAAAAGCAGTGTTTTCTCCCAGAATGACCCATTAAAGAGAAAGAAAAATAATCTCCGAGTCAAAATTTGCTTTAATTAATGCAATAATCCCTGTGTCAAACTTAAACTTAAAATTTGCTTTAATTAATACTGTAATGAACTACGTATTATTTAATTTTTTTTATGTTAAATGAGATTACAAACCTATTCCATATCAGCTTAATTTTACGTTTTTTAAAAACAAACAAGCGGTTCCCGGAAATGGCTCTTCCTTTTAGTTTCGATACGCCAAATAATGGAAAATACCGAAAAAGAAATCCAAGATCGCATATAAAAATTGCTTTCAGCTATTTTAAATCTAAATTTGGAACTCGACGTCAAAAGGGAATTGAATAGGGCTGCTAAAATCCTATTTTTAAAATAGCTTCTCTCTGATATTCCAAATTTGAATACTAACAGTTTTGCCAAGAAAAGAGGAGCATATAAGATGGTAAGAAATATAATGAAGTGAAAGAAGACTTGTTGAGCACAAGATCCACAAATTATGAGAAACTATATCTCTCACATTTTCAGACAGCAAAACGTTTATTTTTAATAACCTTAATTGCTTTTCGAAACTCTTAAAGAGCGAATCTTCTTAATTTCCTCTAAAATATACGTATTTCACATTATGAACAATAAACTTCTGAGAGACTCAAACTTACAAACGGTAGAAGTTACTACGCTAGTTAAACCTAAACATAAATTTAAAGTGCATTCTCTCCCTGAATAAAAGAGAAGACTAGATAAATGAATTGTAAAGAAATTCAGCTTGAAATTGGAGATATAAATTAAATTTTTTTATTTAGATATAAAATAAATTTAACGGTTAACTTTGATAGGTAAAAAAGAAATTAAATTTCAGTCTTGTATAAATCTGAGATATATATAATGTTACAGGGAGCATCTCTTCATTATTAAAAGAAAGGGGAGGGAACGTTTCTGACGCAAATGCTACTTAATATTTGGCATACAGTAAGACAGCCTTTGAATGAATAGATTTGTGGAGTAAGCGCTTAGGTGACAAGACAGAACAAAAGGTGCCATTTAGCCAGGGAAATATCTTAACATCGTACGTGACTTTGGACGAATATCCTTCTAGGTAAAAGATAATTATACCCTTTCATCCTGAATTATGACAATAACGTTTAGACTTAACACTTCCCATGTTGAACAATTTTTCACACTATCATAGATGTTTTTCAAAAAAATTGTGTAAGTTGGTAAAACTCAGGTTATATTGACAACGTTTTGAAGAAAATCTAAACACAAGTTAGAATTGTTATATTCTGAGGATTTATGTTTTGAGAACTTATTTTATATATCCAAATTTACGCTCGAAAACGAATATTTCTTTAGTTTACACGTCCAAGACTTTGTATTGTGACTTCTAATTAATATATAATTTCTCTCCTATGTGTAGATAATGAAGTATTATCTCTCTTTTAATGCAACTTAAGGGGAACCTCAAATATGGCGATGAAAACCTGCCGTATAAGTAAGTAGAGTCTCGCTTCCCAATGGGATATAGTAACGGTGGGGGTTGAATTACCCCCGTCGATGACGGGTCGTACCTCTGTCTGAGGGGACGTTGCATGAGGCGCTTGTAATAAGGGCTATTATGTGAGGGCCACAGTGCCCGATTAATGCGGCGGCCAAATCATTCAGGTTTTCCGCGTGCCAAGGCTGACCGGTAATAATCCATTCGTTTATGTTTTATCTCTCTTTTACAACTAATAAGCAATCATAACTGACCCAACTACTTTTCGAAAACTTTTTACAAGGCTATTCAGAGGCGGCGTTACAGCTGAGGGAACCGCCGCGCCGTAGCGAATGGGTTAATACATTCGGCAAGTGAAATTTCTCTTTTTTTTCAAATTTGTTTCATTTGATATTTTGTTTACACAGCTACCGTGATAAAGGGCGAGGACTCCTTCTTCAACAATTTTTTAGTTTAAACTCAATACGTTGGGCCAGAGTAAGTAAATATTCCCCGTGTTCTTTCGATTTCAGATATAAAGGCATGAGTTCAGTTTAAATTTGTTTAGCTAAAACTTCTTAGTATAAACACACTTATCATTAGAACTTCAGAGCTTTTAAAATCTTAAAATGTAACGGCATCGTCGTACAAAGGCAGGTCTCTTGCTAATCGATCAGCTCACAAAGGACCAGGTGGCGTATGGAGAATAAATGGTGCTCGGGATATAGTGTTATTTTTTCATCTTTCGTCATATTTAGCCTAAAGAAAGAGAAAGAATCAATATTTTGTATTCATGGCGCCCCCCAAAACTGGTGTCCGGGGCATCCTTACCCGCTTGTCCGCCCTGCCACTGCAGAGGACTAAAGCGAAATCCTATAAACAAGAGCTTAATTTTCCTACGGTGAGTTAATATAAGAATGGGTAGGAAAATATCGTTTGGATATGTCTTCGAATCTAACTTTCGGAACATATCTCATCGTCACCAATATCTATTTTAAGAGTTATAATATACTTAATGTAACCATACATCCCGTTTTGAGCTGGACAGTCCCGTTTTTTGCTACCCTGTCCCGTTGTCCCCAAGCACAGCTTCGGGACGCCCAAATGTCCCGTTTTCAGAAAGACAGCAACCCACGATAACAATTTCAAATAAGAAGAGGCCAATAATTAAAAATTATTGATCCTAAGGCCTAGTATTATTTGTTTATTTTTCTAACTGAAGATCATCCCTCAGTAACTTTTGAAATTTTGATTAGAAGCATTTAGAAAAATGGACCTATAAGAAACGAAGACAGATGAATATGTTTCGTAAAAATAAAAAAAGAAGTTTGTTTTGGAAAAGAAGCTGTCTGATTATTTTGATAAAATACTCAAAAGTCTGCTGATGCAAATACTTTTCCATCCAATTTTCTGAAACTCTAGTTAATTCAGGCGCGGAAAAAACGAGAATCAAAAATAACTTCTTTCTTTGTGGCGTCTTCAAGCTTTATTTACCCTAGTAAGTTGCAACCCATCCATGGTCTAAATGAAAGGGAGAAAAGAGGCACCGCTTAGGGTAGAAAAAAAAAATGTGCGTCAGCTTTTTCAAAGAAACCGTCGTTCATCAGCCAAGGCTATTCATCAGTCCATGAACACTGCCATTCATAAACTGGAGCATAAATTGCTTCAAAATTTTAACGTATATCACAAGTGCGAGCGACAGAAATTGCTGATTTTGATATTTCTTTAAACATTTATTTTAACTTTGGGTACTCGAATTCTAACTGTAAACCGCTGTGATACTTATAACCGAAAACAACATTCTTCTCGTATTTTGCTTGAACTCTGAAGTTCCTCAGTTATTCTTCACCCTTTATAGCATTTGGAACCGAACTTTCCACATCTGTGCTTAATCATATCCCTCCTTCTACAGGTTTTTATTGAATTTTGCTCCTTCTCAATGACGTAGCGAAAGGCACCCAGGGTATAGTATTTGTTTTCCATCCACCCCGGTCTCATTCGTCGACTTTGGTCTTTAAAAATGTAAAACAAAAGCAATTATATTGTCCTTGCGGTGCATTCCCACCTCAAGACTGGAGAATAGTGCCACTATATGTCTATGTCCATCCCTCGCTACACCATTGCACCTCCTTCCAAAGAGATTTAGAAGGTTAAGTATTTAATATCAAAATATCTTTGTTGTTACATATATGTATTTACCTGTTTTTAAGGGGAACATTTTATTTTTACATTAGCAGATATGTGTCCTTTCTTATTTGTTTTCAAACATAATGTTTATGAATTTTGGCATCTTTATTTCACCCTTTCGAACTCCCTCGTGTGTTATCTCGTGTCCCAGAAGAAGAAAGTCACTGATATACGTGCATATCATTAATATTTTAAATTTAACTTACTAAAGAGAGCTGTCACATGATGCAAATTTAGTTTCTCTCTATTAGGGTAATAAATGAAATAAAACATGACTTTTCTAAATGGTAATGGAACAAACATACTTGCGTCTTGATTGCAAATTCGTAAAAAGAGTTTTATGAAGCAATTCGTGTCTCCTCTAAATGATTCCTTTTCTGGAAATTTCGTCGAACATCTTTACTAACAGTCAAGTGCATTATAAGCAATGATTCGAGAAGATCGGGATCTTGCTGAAGAAATCTCGGATCGAGGCGGTTGGTCAAAGCATTTAAAGCTTCGGACCAATATTGGACCGAGAAGTGATAACGAACTGCTTTCATTCTTACAACATTTACCGACTATCGGAAGGTAGTAGCAGAAACTAAAATTCGATTCCGATTTCCTATTCAAAATCTTATTCCACAGCACTTTTTGTGCAGAATATTAACCACACATCTTATAATAAATTTTTAAAAGAGTTACACTTGCAAATAAAATAGATCAGTTTCGGTTAGGCATCTTTCTGAAGTCTGACTGAACCCAAACCGACCCAATTAATTGGAAAATGTTTCGCTCTCATACTGCGTTGTGCTGATCTGACTTATGTCCCCAGTACACGGACAGCTTACTTGTCAGAGCTGCTATATGAAAACATAGATGTAGAAACGCAGCGACTGTGGGAGCATTGATTTGTTGTTTATTGCATTACTAATACTGTACACGCCGACACTTTTTCATAGCACTTCCTTCTAAGGTATGAAGATTCTAAGATACTTGTCCATGGTCAGTGTTTGTGCTATTATTAATAATAAAATATTACTATCCGGGATCAGCAATATTAAAAATGATTTTAAAATGCTTTCACCTTAGAAAAAGGCAATAGTATTATGAAAAAAAAAAATCAAAAGCAACGCATGACAATAGAAATATATTTCTTTGAGAGTGAAATTATTAAAGCCACATTTATTTCAAATTATTTGAATGAATTTAAAAAGATGAAGAACATTTGGAAACATCCAAATTTTATATTACGATTCATAATAACAGATATTAGTTGGACAATGCGAAGTAACAGCAGGGCGGGAGGGTCGAAATGTCCCACCCCCGTTTCAAGAATAAACGGTTTTAAAATGAATTTTATTTGCGACTTTTTGATACGCAAGGCAAGAATTTCTTAAAATATGAGTACCAACTGAAATGGGAACATATTTTTCATCTCAATGAAATAAAATGCCATGTATAAATTCAGGAAATTAAAGTATTTTAATTTTGAAAGCATGCATTCGAATAATTTATTTACAATAAATTTATTTAATGATTCTCAAAAAGAAAAATAAGTTGCTGATATAATAACATATATGACTGAAAACTGCAGAAAAATATCGAGATGCTGCTTAGCAAGAATTCATTCACCTAATCACTTTTAACGTTATTACGATAGTAGTGCCAAAATTATTTAATATATTTTTGTAACATTGTAATAGAGCGTCAAACATATAATTGTATTGCTAAAAAACAAATTTTATGTCGTGTCATTGATCTCGTTTCGAAACAGGTGCTTTTCTGATTGTAAAATAAAAAAAAATAATGATATCTATGAACAGTCTAAAATTACAATACCCTAAAACAAAAATATACTTAAGTACAATATTTACATTTACCCTGAAAAATACAGGAAATTACTTTTCATCCATATATTTTTTCGACTTCCAACACCCTTTTCATTAGATTGCTTCTTTCATTAGATTTCCTTTTCTTTAGATTTCAAATTATATAGACAATTTCATGTTTCTTAGAACACAAAATAAAAAGAAATGGTGAAAGAAATGAAATCACACATAAAATAGGTTTTTGTTCCTGTAATTATCTGAATTTCAGATAAAAACGGGATTCAGATAATAACATAGTATATTTAAATGACTCACCTTCATGAATGTGAATTATATGAGGGTGGCGAATGGATGTCATGATGTGGATTTCACGTCTAATTCTAAGCATATCTTCTTCATTTTCAATTTTAGCCTTTTTAATGGTTTTGATAGCAACCTGTGGAAGAAAAAAATATAGAAATAATTAATTCGTAAAATCCTTTCCCAGAAAAATTTAAAGCGTTTTGCTGAATGTAGTAAATTCGAATAATTTGGCTTTGAATATTATTACAAAACTTTTTACCAACGATTTCACCACAAAAGTGATTGCAGAAGAAGAACGAAAAGAGTATCTGTCACTTGCTTGCTTTAATTTTCATCACTTTAATTTTTAAATTTCCTTTCTTATCAAAGGAATACAGAAAGCTTGTAAGAAACTTGAATTTTTCGTTACGCAAATTACTATCATTATTTTATGAAATTTAGAATTACATGCTTTAGCTCGTGTAGTAAATGAACAATTTGATGAGTTTGATACAATGTTCGTAATTGCTTTTTATTTTTACAAAAAATCTATAATCGAGAAATTGAATCTTTACTCAAAAATTTGAAATCCTTGATGTTATTCGTATCCGCTTAAGGTATCCGACTGGTTTAAAATCGTCGCTTTTGGTGAAATTATCAAAAAAAATTTTATGACTTAATTTTGTAGCCTGTTTAACCAGCTTTCTAAAGCTGTCTCACTTTTTACTCTACGTGAATTACAAATGGAATTACAGCTGTTTTATTACCGAACTGTAAGCATTATTTTATGTTGCATGAAAACTTTAAATGTGTTTTCTGAGAAATAATATTTTTGAGGAAAACTGTCGACCTGTAACAATGATTTCTTAAAAAGTTATTCAAATATTGATATGAAATTTTTTGAGATTGTTTTCTGTAATGTGCTTGACGTTTTCCTCTAAAAACTGAGGTCGATTTTAAAATCAAGTATTAATTTTAAGTGCTTAAATATAACCGAAAAGCATTTTTTATGAAAAATTACCAGTTTAGTAACTATGTTCAGTTATATCTCAAAACTATTTTGATGTACAAGAAATATTTTAGAGCATAACACAGATAACTGTCATAAAAATGTACTCCTACAAGGATTTATGTATATTTAGAATATGATTTTGTCTATGGCTGTTAGCGTAAGGCAAATATTTTAGTCATTTTTCTTCAAATTTCTCAGTTTTTTCAAAAAAATATTATTTTGAAAGCCTAATTTTACAATATTTTCATAGTTTTAAAACATATGCAGTTGAAAAATAACATTAAAAGATATACAATTGTTATTTTTCAAAAAAAATGTCTCCGAACACAGTCGGATACCTCAACTTGAAAATCACTACTACGCTCTTTTCTTCAAAATTTGAGAATAGAATCTTCCAAGAAATTATTGTCTAAAGGTTTCATCTAAGTTTATTGTTTTCAACGAATACCGAAAACAAAATGCAAGATGAAACCAAAAATTGATTAAAAAACTGCAACTGTTAAAAAAAGTATTACCCATTTTAAATAATTTTAGCAAGAAAATACTAGACGTAATTTTTTCAGTTTTCCGATGCTTAGCATTTTTTCTAAATCATTTTTGGGAAAGAAGTCCCAAAGTGATGTGTTCTTGAAGATTATTGACCCCTTAAGGGTCGCATTTTCTTTGCTATCTAATAAGATGACTCCTCCTGTTTTGGAAAGAGGCATTCAACTAAGAAGACATGGAATATTTGAGATACTTATGGATTCTACGTAATTTTTGAGTCAAATTATAAAGCTAATTAATGATTAAATTTTAGTTTATAAGCCTAAAAATGCGATAATTCGATGCACGTCAATATGACGGGCGCGAGACTTAAGGGGTTAAGTAAGGATCATTGACGATTGTAGAAAAAAAGAAAAAATATTCCCTGGCAGTAGCTATCCAATATTGAGATCTGTATTATATAATTTTGCAGTCCTTTCTCCTTTATTAATTTGAATAAAAAAACAATAAATAACTTAATTTATCAATGTACATTTATAATAAGGCCATCAAAGTATTAAACAGTTTTCTACCTGAAGCAGGCCCTTTCGTCTAATTCAATTAGCAGAGTTTTCAATTTTCACGCAGTTTATAGTTTTATTATAGAAAATAGTATAATATAAATTGTTTCCAAATTATTCATTTCTTTTACCGAAGCTCTAAACCAATAATAATACTTAATGTTCGCCTATTTGAGTGTGTATATATAGGGGAAAGTGGGGTACCTAAGGTTCGAAGGCCTGTTGGAGCTAAACTATTCGACATAGAGCTTGTCAAATTTTACTAAAATATTCATTATTTATCAGATAACAATATATCTCTCAGGAAAAGTCATAGTTTTACCAATGATTTTTTTGTAGAAAAAGTCAAACCACCCGGTTTTATCCCACTAATGGGGTAAAACCGGGTACATATGTTAACTCTATGGGAAATTAGGTAAAACTAGATTTTCATTTCAAAAGTAGTATAAATTTTTATTTTATGCGACAATTTAAGAAAAAAACAATTTTTAAGATTTAACAATAGTTATAATAGTTGACAATTTAAGAATAAAGGCAATTTTTTAAGATTTAACAATAGTTACTGCAGTTGACAATTTAAGAATAAAGCCAATCAATTTAAAAATACTTCCAAAATTCGTATCTAAATTAGTGATAAAAGCTGTAGGAATGAAACAGGGAACCTAGTGATGCCACTAACGTATTGAAACACCGCTAGTTTGGAAATTACAATCGAACAGAATAGCGACAAAATGAAATTTAAGAATGTTACAAATGTTGTACAAAACAAGAAATTGGAAATGCGTAATGGACTTACTGGGTTCTCCTACTATTTTAAATTTCCAAATCCAAAAGCACAAGAAAAAAAAAATCCATTCCAAAAGCAAAAGTAGAAGAATGTATATATTCTACGTAATTCTTTCTTCTTTAAAATTCAAGCTAACTAAGAGACGAACTCAGTTGAAATGACGATGCGTTAAATAAAACCAAACGATTGCAAAGACTTTGAGCCAAAGATTTTTAATTTTAAATCCATTTTAAGTTTTATATGAGAAAAAAATGAATAAAAATCGTGTATTTGTAAGCAAGGAAATAACGGAATAAATAAATTTCATTTCTTTTTAAAATTTTGACTAAAATAATTCTTTGTATTATTTGAAATTATCACAAAAAAAAAAGAAAATATTGGAAATTGGAATAAATTGGAAATGCTTTCCATCAGTTCATTTGACTCAAAGGTCAAATAGGAATGGCCCTCACAAACTACCAACTATCTCATAATCCAAGAAAACCCTCTTGGGTCGGGTATCCGTAGTTTCCCCTAGTACCCGGTTTTACCTCGAGTGCAGAGGTTATAAAAAACGAAACAGAACGACGCAATTGTTTTACTAAATCTTTATTCTTTGATAGAATATAAATCCTTAGTAAATATCTAATAAGCCGGACTGAATATAGTTTTTATAATTGTAATGATTAATAAGTAGGGATAGTTTAAATAGAAACACACATTGGAGAGTTGACGTCATAAAACAAATAAACCTTCTCAGACGAAGTGAATTCAACAACAACAACATGGCAACTATGTCCATTCTTTTTTCTTCTCTAGTAAAGTATAATTAATGAAGAATTTGTCCACTAAAAAGGAAAATTAATAACGCCAAAATCAAGGTATCCGGTTTTACCCCACTCTCCGTTAAATCACGCAAAACCTTCTCTGCTACAGACCATGTATCAAATACTAAACGTAAGCCGATTGTTTAGCATTCCATCTGAAGGTACCTTATGGGTTACTGGGAAAAGACATTATAATGGAGTCACATGCACCGTTAAATGCACCGAACCAATTTCATTTTGAAGTAGGAAAAAGATGTAGCCTTACCTCACACTGTAAGACAACATGTAGACAGATTTTAGATGGCAAGTGGCAATTACACGTTCATGAGACTGCGACGTCACTTGATTTAACTCATTTCTGAACCGCGGACGAATGGTACTCGAGTTGACATCTCACTCTGCAAGTTTGTGCAACCCCCATTCCCTAAGCAGATTGCTCTGGAAACTAAATGGATGTGGAATTATTGTGCCTTATATATTTATATATAGTGATTCTCGAAAGCTGAAATCATATGTTCACCAAATCGAAACTTTGCCACCAAACCACCCCATGCTCAGACACATGCTATATTCGAAACTTTCAAGGCTTGAAGTCAGTTCAAAATAATTTTTCATGACGGTGGACAACTTCAGGTGTTTTATGACTCTAAACATAGTTTTGTTTAATTACCCCTTAAGAGTTTTTAAGTTAGTCGTATTTTGAGATGCACCTCGTAATTTTGAACTGTGGTCAGATGACGAGGATACCTGAGTCCGCACCCTTTCACCAAACTTTTAGACTGCATCAGCGGGATGTCGTTTCAATCGACCGATTTTACGTGCACCGGAACTCCGTATATTGCGGATGTTCTGTGAAATCGGGTCTCGAAACTGCCGCAACCAAGACTCTGCCACCAGGCCATCACGATCTCTAAATATATCCCATGAATTACATTCGAAAAAAACCCAACAAAACGAAGGCATTTTCAAGGCACAGTCTTCTCGACAGAATAAAGAACATAAATAGCTATAATCAAGCTATTATGCATTTGCTTATTCATATATAATATGATTAAATATATGACTATAATATTAATTTCCATAAGAATATTATTATTTTTTTCTGAAAAGTATCCCCCATTGAAGTACCTATCTGAGAAAGAAATAGGTGGAGTTTCTAGAAGTTAAATAACTAATAGCTTGACTAAATGAGTTGCATCGCACTCATTTGATTTTTGAAACTTAAAAATTAATAATAATAGTAAAGGAAGACGTATAAACTGCATAGAAATTTCACACGTTTATTGGCAAATAATTTTTGCCTGTTCTACTTAAGAATCCTTCAGAAAAAAATCGAATTCTTTTCTGATATTCATATTAAGTTATCAGAATGTTATTGATGAGGCCTTTAAGAAACAAATAACGAAAAAGATAAAAACAACCCATTTATTTATTTGTTGCAGTGGCGAATCCAGGATTCGGATCTGGGGGGAGGGGGCTGAGGTCATAAAAATTTTGTATCATAGTGACGAATGTCAAACCTCATGGCTTATGTAAACCAAAACACTTTAACTTTACAGCCTTTCCTCTCCTGGCAATAATAATGATAAAGAACACTACAATACTTTCGATAATTTAATAAAAAACACAATGAAATAACTAGCCAAAAAATATTTTTGACCGCGTCAAGGCTACAAGTACAAGCGGAATGACTAGAAAAGTAAGAAAATTTTCGAGCCTGTCAACCCATAAAGCAATGTTGTCACGATTTTATTATTTTTTAAAATGAAAATTCAGAACAAACAGTTAGAAATATAATAATACGGACTTCTGGAATGTTATATTGGCTTAATTAAACTATTTTGCTAAATATTTCATTTTTTACCATGAAGTGATTCGAATTATAGGTGCACATTCTGAAGACACTTTCGGTTGGATTGAAGGAAGGATGGAAAATGTGTATGAAATTCTTTACTCTTTTAGTATTCTGTGCAAATAATAAGTAGCTTAAGAAGTAAGTGGAACTTTTTATTGTTTTCAATTGACACTGCACTGCTTGAAAGTAATAATTATAAGAACTTCAAATTCATGTTTTTGAGGTACGTTTTATTTGCAATGCATCACATTTTTTTTATCTTAATAAGTTTGTTCATTTCAACTTGATTTAAAATAAATATAGCAAATTTCAGATAGAGTGAAGTTAACTTAATCATTACACTAAAGAAGAATAAAAAACGCAACGTAAGTTTCAGTATTAAATGTCACAAGATATGTACCATCTGGAAAAATAAATGATTTCATAACTTTTACTCTTTTCTTTCTTTTATTGAGTTCTTAATAGATGTAAGAATCGTCTATAAGCTTCTTTCTTTTTATTGCACCATAAATATAATAATCAGCTAAATATTTCACTCATACGGCAGGGAGTTATAGTTTTAAAATTCCATGTACCTTCAAAGTACGTGTGAAATATAAGTGTCTCGAAGAAGCTTTAATAGAAAGTTACGGTGTATAAACCGGAGCAGAAAGTTTATGATAAGAATAAAAATTTGCATGAATCAGATTTCAAAAAATTCCAACTTATCTTTCTCTGGCAAACTCAGTAAGAGAGTCTAGATAGGAAAGAGCAAAACAACAACGCGAAGTTTTAACTTGGAAAAACCTAACTTAAATTTCTAAGCAGTTTAACGCTTTCGAGATTTTAACTTTTCTTTTCCATCCTAAACATTGGTTTCCAACCAGTGCCACTTCATCCCCTAAATGCTGAGCTGTTCAGGAGTAAACGGTAGATAATCAGTAATGACAGGGAAAACAATTGAAGTTAAAAAAAGATGCGAAACATTCGCTACTCTGATCAATAAATATTAAGTTTACTGACAATATTACAATCGGTTAGATATATATGGGGAAACTATTAAAGGTCATACATATGACGCTGATAAATAATATCATAAAAAGTAAACTGAAGTTTCATTAAACTTTCATACGGAGCCAGAATTATTTCCTTTTTACAAAAATGATTCATTTCTGCTTAAGATTTTGAAATTTTAAATCATTTTGAACAATCATACATGCTGTAATGCGTTTTATATCTGAAGTTTTTATTTTATGTTAGACTTTTGATATATCTAAATTTTGAATTGATATTGTTACAAGAATTGTTAATTTATTCTTTGACACTTGGTTTGCCTTTTGAATTTGTTCAGAATTTTTTTATTTATGATGCTGCTTTTTTGTATTATGTGTAATTCAGTACAGATATAATGTTTTGTTTGTATCTGTATTTTATGAATTCAAATTCCGCAACGTCCGAATCAGTGCCCTATACCTTCTGGGAAGGCTCTATCGGCGTGGGCAAATAAATAAATAGATATATTCAGTTTGTGGTTTGTCTCACAATTTAGATTTTTAAAAATGACAGCTTCATTTCCATTATTTTACAACAAGATCAGCACAAGGAAAAAACAACAACAATTAACAAGAGTTATTTAAAACGCAGGGCATTTAATTTATATATGTAAGATAAATGGAACACACAAGTACAGAAAGAACGTTGGAACCATTGGAAAAATAATGATATAAATCAGTAGAAGTTAATTAGAAAGCAAAATTTCTACGCTATATCGCGAGTATAAATGCCACTATCGAAAAATGTTTACAATTTACAAGAATTATATCTTGAAAATAACAATATTTAAATGAAGAGTTTCCTCCCCAAATATTTTAGTTAGCGGAAGAAATAAAGCCTCGTTGTTTAAATTTCTAATAAAACATTTATCAGTAGCAAAACGAATGAAAAGCGTATATTCTTAAAACTAAAGCTTTAACTTTTCAGAGAGGGGTGAAAAAACACTTATTTCACCCAAAATAATTAAATCGACGATGAACCACTTCCGGTTTGAAATAAATAATACAATTTGCAGACTCTCAAGGAAAGCGCTAACATTCTAACCATATCTCAGCGCCTTCAATATCTGTCAATTGTTGCTCCTAAAAACTCTTGTCAGCTGTTTCCTCTGTCAGAGTCAGAGACCTCAGGGAGAGCTTGTGGGAACCTATATTTAGAAACACTTTCAGCGCACACTTACCCCTGAGGGAGTTGATTAAAAGTATTTATTCACATCCAATTTCTTCAACGAGAACGAAGTACATGAACCTGGATGTTGTTCTTGGCTGTGAGCATGCGAGCTAGGTTGTCTAAGACTTTGCCTTCCTGTTAAAGGTTTCATAATTCCGTAATTTCTACCTTGTTGATCCAATGGAGTAGTATTTACACGTTGTTAATAATTTAACAATGAGTGGTTGTCCAAAAATTCATAAGTTTCTAAAAGTAGGAAGGAAAGTAATCTTAGGAACATCAAATATAGTTCGACTATGAATGATGCATTCTTAGTTTCAAGATTTTTTTCTTTTATAACCACCACACATCATAGCACCACACAACAACATTCCATTTTCTTTTGATTATTTGGCTACAGATTAGTCATTTTTAGATATTCTAATCTTATTTTTTTTCACCAACCAAAATGTTTGGGGAATCAAATTTTAAGCAAAATGAAAAATACTTGTAGTATAAAAGAAACTCCTCTTTTAAATCTGTCACCTCCGCGATATTCTTCTGGGTAATTGAAAACATTTCCCACCAACGTGGTTTAAACGTAGTATCGCAGAAATTTAAATTCTTTGTTGATTTTTCTGTAGGTAATATTCGATATCATCATTTTAATATTTAAAGCATATGGGTAGACAGACATATTAGTTTGAAGCTCTTTGCAGTAAATCCCACTTCATACCGACGGAAGGGTTTCATCTCTGGAAGAGAAAGAAAAGGAAGTTCTCTCTGTTAATCTGCCAAAACGACATTTCAAGACTAGGGGACAGATTCTCTTACAGAAATACATCAAGGAAAAACGAGATTTAAAAATGCAGTTCTTTTCGCCCCATTAGAGTTGTTCTGAAAAGATTCGACCGGCTTTTAAAAAATTCAAAGGGCAAACTGCCAGTGCACGAAAGGTCACTTGAGTTGTAAACATAGGATTGATACTGTTTTTATGGTAAACACGGAAAGATAAATTGATGAGACAAATCAAATGAGGGAGAATCAGAAAATTCAAAAGTACTCTTCAAAGATGTTTGTACTAAAATTAATAACAAGACTAATAAAATATATAAATTTAAAGGGCGTCTTATTTCATAAAATATGCTCTCAAAGCTATTTTTTTTTCTTGAAGAATTTCTTGAAAACAACAAAAAGGTAGAACTCAAATAAATAGGAAAAAAAGAATCTTGGGTTCACTGATCTCATCTTACAGTTGATGTTAACGTTTGAATCCAAGAAACTGAATAAATATATTAAAAACTTGATTTCATGCTACTTCTGCAATTTAATTTTCCCGTACATTGATACAACTGATAATTATTTGTCATTTATTCCAATAAATTGTCATGAAATCAAAAAGCAATTTTAGCTGTTCTGATTTTACGAGACTGACGAAACCGTGAAAATGAGTCATTAGAGTAAGGACGTATAAATATGTGATTTTTTAGCTGTTTTGTAAAATAACAATAAGATTTTAATAAGCTGTGGTATTTTATTTAAAATTTAGTAAAAAAAATGACGCCTTTCAAACCAGTTGATACTTTTCCTTATTTAATATGGTGATGAAAAATATTTTCACTTACTACGCAATTTTCTTAGTTTTTTCATCTGTTACACGAATAAAACGTCCCCATAAAGAAATATCATTGAAATTCGAACCACAATTTTACAGACTCTAAATAATATAATTGTCTTTTCAAAAAAGTTAAATCATAATTTCTTTTCAATTTGAAGGAACAAAAACCCTGCCCTGTTGTAAAGTTATGTTCCAGCCTGGTCTGTTGTAAAGTTATGGTCCTTACATATTTGTGAAACATACCCTGATAATTTTTTGTTTTAAAATAATTAATGTGTTCTGCGAAATCATCAGAATAGAGTTTACAACTTAACTTATTTACAAAACCTACCCTTAAATATAAGCGGCATTCTTTATAATCCTTTCCACTTCGATTGTGTTTTTCAGAGACAAGATCGGGATCACTTTTACCTATATATTCTGGAACTGATGTGCCCAATTAACATTTGAAGATGAAACAACAATAACTAAGCTTAGAAGAAAACCATGAAAATGCAAAGACAGCTAGCAACATTAAAATTATCGTGAATGAAGCTGATTAAATACTGTAGTTAAGGAAAAATATAGAGCTATAGAAGCAGGAAGAGCAGAACAGCTCAGTTGAGAGCAAAAACCCCATATAGCCATGATGTCACTGACTTAAGTGGTTTTTGAAGTCAACGCAGAAGAAGTGATTATTTCTTTGCTTATTTGTTTTGAAGCTATATCTAGCACAATTCAAATTTTTTCACATACTATTGGCAAACCCTAAACAAGTCGTTTCATGCAATCAAATCATTTTTTGAAATGATGCTTATACTATAATAAAATTAGTTTCATAGATTTTCCTTCTATGCAAACAAATGTGTTTTTGGAATTACACATTCATTAAAGGAATATAGAAATAAAAAAAGACAGACAACTAGAATGAATGTAAAATAACAGAGTTGATAAGATTATTCCTTCAGTCAACCTTGTATTTTTGTTACGGTCAATGTGATTAATCGGTTATTATTAATAATAACCAGAATTTGTATGTTTTTATTATTAATAACAACTGATTAATCACATTGGCCGTAACATTTATACCGTGGGCTGTTGATGGTACATATCACAGTTTCAAATCCTCATCAGGTAATCAGTATGGCCCACAAAGACGGAGTTAGATATAGCAATTTAAAGTCAGTCACAAGTTTTCGTGCTTTTATTTATTACGTTTTCTCAACATTTCAGTTTATAATATATATCTTACTATGATTTTTAACCATCCTTGAGAAGAGGTTCATGGTAGCCTGATAACGAAGTTTTTATTGCAATTTCCTGTCGTGGCTCAAATGCCTTTACACTTATGTGGAATGGAACTTCAATGGTCGTCCTAATCAACTGACAGCTGTTCAAAGTTACCAAGTTTGTATCTAACAGCCAGCTACAGAGCTTTAAAATATGAGGCATTGATACAGATTTGAATCAATTCAATCACTGATCATTGCATTATTATTACCATCTGAGCTATACATATAGAATTAAAAAAAGAGAGAAAATAAATGTCATTCAAAATCTGATAGTTTTACAGCCTATTTTATTGAGCCCGAGAATGCATTATATTCAAAATTTTTGTTTTTATTCATCCTGATTTTCCACTTTTGAAAAAAGGAATTTTTTCTAACATATTCAGCAAAGCTCAAAATCGAGTACTAATTTTTTAAACTTTTCTTAAATAATTGCCCAATTTAATTAGCGTCCGAATTTCATTATAAATTTTGCACTACTTCATAATTAAAAAAGAAAATTAATCTGCATGATGGAGAGAAGACATTTGAAACTAAAATCGACTCATCACTTTTGTGAGAACTACTTCAGTGTATTATACTTCGGAAATTAAAAATTAACTCACTGTTATTCTAAACTCTAACATAGTTATTATCTTTTATGAGAATGGATTTTTAATAATGAAAAAAATGTAATTTGATTTTCGAAATCCCCTCTGACATTAATCAGAATTTTTTTTAATATAAATTTTCTTTAAAAAAAGACCTACTCTGACAAGAAATCTCCCATTTTCAGAATTTCAAGAGATAACAACGTTTGCATACGTAACGGTACAACAAAAGACTGAAAACAAAGCAAGCGTTTCCAGATCCATCCATCACTTTAACTAAGAAGGATAGGCGACAAGCAGGCGAAAGAACGAAAAAAAAAAAAAAAGAGATGATAAAAATAGTTACACGAATGCTAAACTTTTTGTTAAAATGTTTCACATTTTGAACTGTTTTGTTTCTCAGCCGTCGGAATTAAAGATTATAAAATGTCGCGATTAAAATTAAAGTTACCGAAGAATTGTTCAAAAATAAAAATATTAATAACTATCAAAACATTAAAAGCACAAAATTTAATATCATCCATTTTTATACTATTTAATCAAACTCATATGGTTTAGATGCTACAAAACAGAACTTTTCTTGAACAATGTTATTAAACAAAAACTTTGTCTAAATATTACAAGAAAATATGTTAATTTTAGGCTACCGTTTTCAGCATGGCATTTTGTAAGAAAAATATATACAGTGTCTGAAGTTTCAGAATAACAGTTCTTTTTCTATCATCGTATGCAGGAGATTGCAAACAAAAAGATTTGGGCCGCATTTCCGTAATCATCCTAGACGAATTAGCTGTGAAGTTTCAAGCTACTGTTGACAGTTTTCCACCGGCAATATACATGCCAACAATCTGTTTCGAGAGTTTCTACTTTTCTTCACGAGAGTGTTTTTTTCTTCCGGGAATTAACTCTTGAGTTAAATTTCCATCATCACTATACAATTAATCAAAAACTCTTGTTATCTCTTTCTTCTTCCTAACGCATAGTTGAATCACGAAGAATCCTCATCTTTCTCAAAAGACGGCATGAACTCGAGTCTCTTTGTCACCGGCACTAATTATAAATGTTTGTCACGCAAACAAGAACGAGGATTATCACTCATTAATCAGGTACCGTGATAGGAAAGAGGTTTTCTACATTGTTTAACATAAATTACTAGTTAGTTTCTAAGTGAATGCTTTCTTATTTGAAATGAAGCAAATAGAAAAGAGTGAGAGAGAGTTTGTAGGATACACTGAAGTATCGGATTTTCTGAAAGGATATATGATATGCTCTCGGTTGAAAATTTCACTCAATAGCACATGATTTTTTTTCAATTTACCCGAATTTTATTCCTTCTTAACGTAAGATTATCTAGGATGTAGCTAGAAAATTTTGTCTCATAAATTTCTTGTCAGTTGAGATAAATCAGCAGAAAATGCATATCAACAAGAAACTCATATTTTGAGCATACAAACATTTTGTAGTTCAAAATGGAATTGCATTTTATTCCAAAAAATATATATGATCGATATTGCATAAAAAAATCTACATACTTCTGACTACATGTAATAATACATCCAGCGATAGTTTCCCTAAAAACAAATCTGATACATAAATCATATATCTTGCTTACTGTCTAACATAGCCAGTATTAAATTTCACAAAGCATATTTCAGGGCACATTTTACGGATCTAATTTAAACATCACTGTCAAAATTTTGCACTTACCTCTTGATTGGTCTCTTTATTCAAAGCTAATTGCACTTTTCCGTAAGTTCCTTGTCCAAGTTTCCTCAGGACAAGGAATCGATGCTGCAGCCGTTGATTCGAAGCCATTTCAGATCACCATTCAATCGAAAGAATTAACCCTGTCTAAACCTCCTCCAGAGCCGGAATTTCAATGCAAAGTTCATTCCCTTGAGCCGGTAAACAAAAGCATAGTGAGCGCTCTACATTCTCTTCAGGAACTGTGGTGCCTGTCCTTGCATCTTCCTCTTCCACATGCTAAATTTAGCTCGACCGGCGAAACGTCAGAAATTTAACCTCCTCCTCTACCCATTTGCTAAAATGTGACTTATTTTCATTCTAGGCCTACCAAGATGAAAATAACTGCCATTTTTACTATTTCTCTTACAGTTTTCAGCCGGCACTGAAACGGAACTATCCCAAATAATGCAAATCATTCCTCAGAATTGCTATTAGATGAACTATATTGTGGAGGTATCATTAATTTCCAGCTGTTGACACGTGCCATACAATAGATATTAGTTAAGAATTCAGATTTTCGAAAAATAGATGATTTCCGGCTATTCTTATTTTGTCTTTGTTAGAAATTTTACCGGTACCGAAATAAAACAATCCGAAATAAAGCAAATCATTCCTAAGCTATTAATTAACCACATTGGTTCAGTTATTATTAACTTCTGTCTATTTACATTTTCTAAACAATGGTTTTTATAGATTAATTTATATTTAAGATGTTCGGGTTTTGGATATCGACTATTTCTCACTGAACATTCGATAAAGGTAAGATGAGATTCAATAAGATGGTAAGTAACATTTGAAAGTAATGTTTCACGTGAAACGATCTGCTCTGAAAAATGTAAAATATTATTTCAAGAATAAAAATCATTTGATTCTATACAGCCAAAATTTTCAGAGAGATCTGCTCAAATGAATTCAGGGATATTAATTATCCAATTCAAATTGTCAGGACCGATTTCATCTGGCACTGAAGAAAATCAAAATTAGTTTTTCAGAATAACAAAAAAAGAAATATAGAGTTTAATTTCCAACTATTTTACCGTTTCTTACAACAGATACCATATACTTATTCATACTTTTGAAAAAAGATGCTCAAATTTCAGCTCTTGTTCAATTCTTCACAGTAAATTCGATGAAAGAGTAAAAATTAAATTAGGCTTTCTCGTAAGATGTTCTATTAAAAATATCCAACTGATTGTTTCTTATTCATGAATAATTTTTCAAAAATAAATAAATAAAGCAAAATGGGTTATTGTGTTGTGAGGATATTTATCACAACCTATTTCCCTTTTAACATATAACTAACTAATATTTTAGAAAATAGATGCTCATGTTTTGGCTATTGATAATCTCCTCATCGAAAATTCAATTAAATAAAGCAATAGTTGAACGTAACACTTTACATAACATTTGTATTCCAAAATATGTAATTTATTGCTTTTTATCACAATAACAGATTGCTTCAAAAATAAAAATTATTTGGTTAAAATTTTATCAGTCCAAATATGGAGAAAAACCTTTCTCAATCGAGTTTATGGCAAATTATTATCCTAAACAAATCATCATTGTCGAGCAAACTTTAGAAGAAGACCGTTTTATTGTACTTAGGAATAGAAACGTTGTTTGAGCTGTTTTAATGTCACAAATGTCATATCGGTAGTTTTTAATAAAATGTAAATAAAAAATTAGGAAAAACAAACAAACAAAATGTTTAAAATAATGCATCTGATGCTAAAAAAAGTTTTGAAATAATGCATTGCTTAATTTTTTATTTATTTTTTGCTGTCTTTTATTTGTCTGCCCTTTTCATTGGAAGGGAACAGAACAAAAAAGAATAGAAAGCGAATAGGCATGGAGGCTTTAGCAGTTGAGTGTACGAGAATTAAAAATTTCTCTTAATTAAAAAAATAATCACATTTTTTTATCGTTTGTGAAATGATTTTCTAATCAAACTGTATCTTAAATAGATCTCTGGTAGGTGAAACAATTGTTTTTTTACTGTGGAGGATTTATCTTAATTTATCTTTTAAATTTGAATATTTTTTGTAAAAATCTGCCTTTTAGACTAAAAACTGGTTACAAAACAAATTTCAGGAATCACATAAATTTCAGAATTTTTTAAAAATTTAACAATTTCCTATTCACTTTTATAGACTTATTATAAAATATGTGATGTTGAGGAAAGTATCTTTTTCAGAAGTGTAATGAAATGTCAATAAGAGCCTAATCGAGGAAAGTCATGAAATTTTTTGAAAGTTTCACGCGTAAGGAATAACAACAGATCAAGACTAATTAGGAAATAAGAGCTTCTGAATAAACGAGTAAAAAAATTATGTGCTTTTTTAACAGATTTAAAAAGAAACGTATCAAAAACCTAAGTGTGGACCTGAATTTTGTTCTTTGTAATATCTAATCTTATTGATAGTCTCTGCGTCTTTTTTTAAGCTGAAAAAATTTATGATGCTCATGAAAACATGACAAATCATTGTCTATTAACTTAAAAACAATTCTGTAATAAAACAATTTCATTTTGGAATTATTTTTAAACTGAAAAAGTTTTTATATGTTTGTTCATCATACATGAAACCATCATTATCATTAAGCAATTTTTTAAAAAATAAATATGATTTAAAAAAACAGTTTTGTTACCATGCTTTTTCCCCCTAAAGGATAAATATTAAAAAGAAGGTAATTTTCGGGAATAAAAGGTTATGGTGGACCTCTTCCTTCCCCCCCCCCCATTTTTTTTTTTTTTTTTTTGAGTCGCTATTCTGCGAATTGTCGAGATAAGAAACGAAAACAAATCCGCGTCCGATTGCGCATATACTTTAAAATTCATAAAAATGGTTTAAAATCTAATATTTTTCGTCAATTTTTGGAATCATCAATGAATAACATTGACAATGATGAATGACAGACCTCAATGAATTTTAATGCTTTTTTTTTCTATATCACTTATTTGCAATTTTTTCCTCGGTGTAGGGACTTAACTAATGGACCGGGCTTACAAGTGAGATGGAGCATAAAATTAATGTTAAACAATTTATTGTATTTTATTAAATAAAATTATACAAAATGTATAATTGTATGAATAAATGTATAATGAATTTTAAATATCAAATCAATATATGGTATACATATCAAAGTATAAAGGTTATACAGAAAAAGAAAAGAAAAATAAAACATTCCGGAGATCTTCTGTCTTTTAATATTACTCGTCTAAATCGAAACATATTTCAACGATTTTATTCATTTTTATTTTTTGACCTTTTATTATTCACCTAAAGACACTAATATGAATCAAAAGAATTTGGTTAAGTTTTAGTCGGCGTATCGAGTTCAAATATATCAGATTCTAGCTAGCAAGAAACAAAAATAAATGTGCAGATTCTGGTCGAGGTGGGCTTCAAAAATCAAATTCTAGCAGGATTCTTAATAATAGATTTTTTCTCCTTAATACAGAACATGAGCCATTATGGAACTAATAGGAAATGTAACATGGATCAACCTCACATATACGATGGCCTGTGTAGAATTTCAATTAAATAACTACCTTCATATTAGACCCAAAAATCTTACCCTGAGTAGTAGTGACTTAAAACTGCAGAACTCATATTCTAAAACTTCATGCTGTGAATATGAAAACTGAAATCGGCATCTTTTCATTTGAATAAGTATCAAGACAGTAACAGTCAGCTTAAAAATTTTCTGTTTCTGAAATGAAAGACCAATAATAAAATGTCGCAAGAACTATGACAGTACGTTTAAATTTCAAAAGCGCTCATATAGAGCAGAGGTTTCTAAGTTTTAGCATTTGGGGCGAAATTTAGTATCAGTTTTAATCCACACCCTTTCAATAAGTCTTAGAACTTTAAATAACACAGGTTTGCAAAAAAAAAAAAAACTTTGTAGCGGTTACAATTCATTGCCTTCTCCTTTTTATGGTAGGTGGCGCTACTAGAGCCATCTCTCTCTTCTTCTACTGTGTTCTTGTCTTTGTCTTGTTGTTCTCTGTCTTGCGTCTTGTACCTTTTAATGTACTGTGTCGTGGAACTTAGCCATCTAATAAAAATGGTTCCTGAAATTGAATTAATTCTTCAACAGCGGCATTCCTTATAAACATGAGTCTCGTCCCTCTACAACTTTTTGAAAATTATATTAGTTTTGATAACTGATTTTATATTATTATCAATGCTGATTTCAAAACTGAAATCCATTTTTTTCTATCACGTAAGGCTTTTTCACAAAACGATTTCATATTTTGGGGAAAATAATTCAAATCAAAATATTTTGAGAGTTTTATTTTTATTTTATCACCTCATAAATACATATTTTACATTTATATCCTATCTCTGTTATGATTTAAATGATCAATGAGTTTATAAAAAAATGTTTGAGTCAATTGAGTCAAATCAATGAGTTTATAATTCTTTATAATAGCATTTTCTCATTTTCTCAAAATTTCTTTTTCCGCTCTTCTTCTAGTCAACTTGTCGGGGATTGTCTCTTTTAAACGTCCCACAATATTCTGCTATCATGCTGATATTCCAGATTCTTTGATACTGCCTTTCCATTTCTTTTATGTCTTGATGAAGTTTTTTACCTCTCTGACTACCTCTAAATTTTCAGGAAAATAGCCCAAGTGCGAATGGAGAAAATGAACTTTTAATTTCGTATTACACCCTAATATCTTAAAATTTCTTAACATTCCGTCTATATATTTTGAGTTTCTTTGTTTTCAAGGAATCTAGTTACTACTATTTTCAATGATCTTTTCATTTTATATCGTTTGTTTCTATTTTGAGCTCAAAATTTTCATTCTTCATCAGTTTTCTGATATCAGGTTCGACAAATATCACTTTCTTCAACTTTGCTTCGGATAAACCCGGGACCGTAAAACCGGATTACTTTGCCCCGATTATCATGACTTCAGAAGGAATTTCGAGATCAATTCCATTTATTTCTCTGAAAGAAGGGCTTTTCTGATTTTTTCTTTGTTGAGTGATTACTAGAGAAACGTTTTGCAGCAAAATTTGGACCATATAGTAATTTATTAACTAACTATAATTTTTCGAAATTTTGGTGCAAAGTCACCTCATAGGTGGGGATTCTTTGCACTGTTTTTTTTTTTGTACGTTTCAATAACAAATTCACTGGATGAAATTTTAGATATTGTTACGAACATGGAAAGTCGCTTCCCAGCAATATTAATCTTATGGTTGGAAAGAGAGTTCTACAGGGTTTTGTATGGGAATAATAGAGTCATTGACCCCCGACCTTGGCGACAAACGTGGCGACTTTGGCGATAAATCGAAGATTCCCGAAAATGCTATTACTTTCTCGATATTTCTATCAGGGCCGAGATCCAGGTTTTTCCTGAAAATTCTATGTGATGTCATGACCTGTCGGGGAAAAGTATATAAGGAGTGCGCTTGGATCACGGAGGGATTGTTGATCGACTGATATCGCTTTAGGAGCTTTATCCGCTGTGCGAGCTAGTAAGCTGTTAGACGCCGAGCGGTATTGGTGTGTGTGTTGATCGACTGGAACGACTTTGGAGTTTCGTCTGCAGTGCGAGCTGGAAAGCCGGTGAGCTGAGCGCTATTGAAAGTGCTGTTACTGTCATTATTAGTGATTTACTGACAGTTTGTGTTTCTAAATCCGAAAATGCTGTTATTGTTATTGCTGGTGAATTGTTGTCTGTTTGTGTTGCTAATCTGTCCAAGAGTTATTGTTCCTGTTACCTGTGCTACGTGCTTTCCCTGCATATTTGAGAATAAACCTTAATTCTCCATTATCCTACGTGTTGGACTGTTTACACCATACACCTACAGAACGATTTTTGTAACAATATATTTGTTGAAAGTCCGGTGGAAATATAAAACAAATATAAATTTAATAAATACCTGATTATAATTAACAATTTTATGCCACTGTATCCGGCCAAATCATGATGGGGTTTTAGAAATCCTTTTATACAAGTATTTTCGGCTGTGTTATTAATATATCTATCTATTACCACACCTTAGAAAAATAAACTTTTATTGTCATTTTAAGATCTATACTATTGACAAGAAAACCGAAGTCATCTGGACTACACGTTGTAACGGTCTTTTCCTTCTCATCGGAGAAAACCAGAGGATTTCCATGTTTATTTACATGAATCAGCTTTCTTTTGTAACAAATTGTTTGATTGGAGTACCAAAAGAGTTTCTGCTCCTGTAAGATTGCCCTAAACTTGCGAAATGGTGTTAAATCAAGCCTCCAAGGTTTCTAGAGAGAACACCATATACCTACAGGTCCCTAATTTCCTTTTATACACCTTGGGCATATCTGAAGCTAAAGTAAACATAGTTTTTTTACTTTCTCGTATACGAAGTATACAAAGAGAAAGTATTGTAATCATCAAAAAATTCGAACTCGAGATTTTGACGAATCTCCACGTTTTAGACCTCCCTGAGTCCGAAAAACACAATTTTGGAATTATGTCTGTCTGTGTGTCTGTGAACACGATAACTCGAAAACTATTAGAGCTACGGGGATGAAATTTGGTATGTGGTCTTTAAACATAATTTGTAGGTTTCTATCAAATTTTGAACAAAATCCGTCAACGGGAAGTCTGTCTGTCTGTATGTCCGAAGTCATGTGAACACTATAACTAAAAAACTTGAATAGCTAGATGGATAAAATTTGGTACACAGTTTTATCGTCATGAATGTAGGTCCGTATAAAATTTTGGGCCAAATCCGTCGAAGGGTTGACTGTCTGTCGGTCTGTATAATTTACTATTGAAAACAATCCGTTATCTCCACGCGCATGCGTACTTGAAGCAGTCTTCTGTGCAGGCGAAAGGAGCAAATTACGTCAGTTTGTCCTTGAGACGGCAAGAGTGAAACCTAGCAGTGTGCGATAGATAAGCGTTTTAATCGGCAGGCATCGCTTTGAATTTGATTCTTTACCTAGATATTTTTCAATCACTATAGTGAAAAACCTTCTGATAGTCATTGGATTCTGGATAACAGTAGGTTCGAATTTTTTTAGCCACGCGGGGGAAGGAGAAACGGCATCTTTTTGGGGAAGTATACGAGAAAGTTTAGGGGAGAACACTCCCGCTGGTTTATTATTTAATACAAAAATAAATTAAAAAACTAACTGGGATTGTTTTTTACCGAAAATTTCCATGGTGCAAAGAATACCTCCTTTCCGAGGCAAAGTTACCCCCAGGTCAGAAAAAAATAATTACAACTTAACTAACAAATATAATTGACATCCAGAGCAACAAAATGAAAGCTAAGTTTATTATCTTTCATATTTTAATACACTTTCCTTCAAGAATGTTATACTTTCTTCACCACAGACAAATTTTTCAGGGCTAAAATTTTCGCTGAAATTGTCTCTTCCTTCTGTAACTTCCCGAATGATTGTTATATACATTTAAGGAATAAAATACACTAGTGAATGTTGGCAAGAAGCTAGAAAAAGAAATCTCAATCTTAACCAGTTGATCTCTTTTTCACTTTTCACAAAACTTTTACACTGGTGCAAAGTTACCTCCACGTATGCAAAATAACCACGTTTTACGGGAACTGTTCACAAAGGTATTTCAAACATTCTCCTTCTTTTGGTAATGCCTTAATAAAATGTTTTATAAGGCCAATTTTATTTGAAGCGGCATTTTCAAATAATCTGGATGAGACAGGATCACTAGACCAGGTCCATGTGAGATAGGGTGTCTGGCAGATGGGAAGTTAGGATAAAACATCTTTTTGTTCTTTGGGTATTATGTATGGGACCCAAGACTTGTCTTTATCGCCATTTTGATGCCAAAATAAGCAAAGTACACCTTTCCCATAAAATCTGAAATGTTTTTGAGTTTTTTTATTGTATAGTTACCACAAATGAAGCAGAAACAATCTGGTGAATTGACACATCCTCTGAAAGCCATTTCTTTCAACCGCGATGCAAATTAAAAGTCGAAAGTACTTCTATTCAAAACTCAGAATTGTACATAAAAGTATGGAACTGAGCTAAAAAAGATATTGATGAGAGAGAAGCGTAAGTGGCAAAAAGGAGAGATGGAAGAGGAATGAAGGACAGACATGCACAAACAGGCTAGTGATCCGGTTTTCACTTGGATTTTTTTTTTTGGGGGGGGGGCTTTATTGTTGTGTTTAGCAGACAGTAAATCTTAAGTAAGTTAATCTTAAGTAAATAATAGTTCATTCTTTCTTGGACAGAATTTATATAGAGCAAATTATTATTTAAAATCTATAAATATGTTTAATAAGTTCATACAAATATTAATATGTTGCTCTTAAATATAGAAAATTCGTACAGATTGGACATGTTATTTGTGATAAAACTGTACATGATGGAATTTTTTAATAATTTTTTCAGTAATCAGCACCCAAAAGCTATAAAAAACACTAATTATTTTAAGACAATTTTTTCATTACAGACCTGTGTAATTAATATCGAAATGTTTTTTTATTTGTATGACTTACATCCATTTACAAATTTTTCAAGGTGACATTTGTTTCCAAATTAACAGAATGTGTCTTTTTTTTATTGTGGATTTAATATTCGGTTTTTACAAATTTTGTTGTCTTTTTTATATAGTCACTTCCCTTTCCCTCTTTTTGTTATATTTCGCTCTCTCTTTCGCTAACAGTCACTTGGCTTACAATAAATTTCGTTAGAAGTAAGGGTAGGTAGGATAGTAGGTAATCTTACTAAGGTAATCTTGTAGGTAAGATACTTCTTGTAATTTTTCAGAAAACTTTAGAAAATGTAACTTTTTAAAGGAAATTACACATTTCACCTGTGAACTCTTCTGGAAACTAAAGTAACGCAAAGCTAATTTCTCTAATATACATACATGACGATTTCCATCTGTTAGCAAGTAATGTAAACACATTGATGAACACTTGCAAATATCAGTTAAAATCCCTGGCCGGCGCTCCCTCCTCCTGGGGATTTTGCCCCTCCAGCCCCCTCCTCTCGGCGGACATGGACTTTATTTTCGATTTAATTATTCTGAGAATTCAAACTTTCACAGCTTCAGCTGTTAATTTCCTACCTAGCCTGCCTTCCTATGGTTTGAGTAAAAAATTACACTATCTGGAAGTAAAGTTTTATTGACTTTATGGACAATTTTAAAAACACTAATAAATATTCTTAAAAACTGTTCTTTTTGACAGAATCTTACAATACATTAAATTTTTTTCCAATTTTTGTCTAAAATATTTTCTAGCTATCAATAAAGTTAGCATTTAAAATCCTGAAATAATTATTATTTACTACGTAGAAAATTCGGTCTTAATCATGCTACTAATTCAGTTTGCTTTGTTTTTTTCATCAGATATATATTTATTTTGCTCTTTTTGCCATTTCATTTATCTTTATCAATATTCAAAAATATTAATGAACATTTAGGTACATTACTGTTATCATCTGTTCATAGGCATACCTTCTGAAAGAAATAATAATTGCGACAAGTTGAGAATTTAGATTACGGTCACTTTTTGAAACCGATGGATATAATTGAATATTTACCCTTACCCAATCAGTTTTTCATGAATTCTTTATCCATTAGTTAGCTTTTATTTGTCTCAAAACTGTAAGTTTTAAGATTTGTAAAATTTTAGCATCTAAACATTTGGAACAATGTCATTTTTTGCATACTAATTTGTATTTTATTTACTTATTTTTTACAATTATTTTACTTATAATTACTCTCTTTAAATGTTACAACAAAGGAATACGGTCTTTCAGGCTCCTGCGAAGTTCGAACATCAAGTCTCTGGTATATTACTTCAAGTATTCAAGACTCTGGTACGATAACGACAGAAAGCCGGGAAATTCGGAGAGTTGGGGAATAAAGAGCCCCAGATGTATGATCTGGCTATTGAACTTTACTATATGCTATAAAGATGTATAGTTTATCTATATGTTTTAGTATCGTTAATATCGATCTACATTTTAAAAAAGTGTCAGCTTTAAACAGTGTCCAATTTTCAAGGACGGCATCAAAACATTTTTTAGATTGATTGTGTTTTAATTGTAAAATCTAAAAGAGAGTGATTAATATCTCAGTCATAAGATAAATAGGGACTAATAGCCTGATTAAAAAAACTTCTATTCGTAACGAAAAGTAAATCCTGCTCTGCCAACTCAGGATATTTAAACATTTCATAATAACAAATTTGTATACCATAAAATTATAGGCGTATAACTATTTCCAAGCCCCTTTGCTAAATAATTAGTTTTTGGTGATAAAAAGAGAGAAGATTATTATTTTTACCGAATGTATATACTATAGTATATATTATGCTTTTGGAAGCAAATAAAAAAGAATCCAGCCTAAGCAAGTTACAAATTATGCTTTCAACTTGGTTGAATTTCAAGAAAATTAAATACTTCATCTTCTCATGCTTTATTAGATGTATTTAAACTAGACTTTTACCCTAATTAATCGAAATTATTTAAGGGTAATAAAAGCAATCCTTTAAACGTTGGTTTATCAGCTTTCTTCTTAGTTTATTAAACCAGACGATTAATTTTCTTCATTTGTTTGAATACTTAAGTCAATTATTCGAATTTCCTATATTTGCCCTTCTCCCAAGTTTCCTTCTTCATTGAGCATCAAATAAATACTTTTCTGATAAAGAACAATAATTATTGTCTCTAAATAATTCTAAATGTAACTGCTTAGGAATTGGGAACAACGTAGGGATTTTATTTAAAATGAGAACTATTTCAGATGAAACAGATAAATGTTTTCGCGACCAGATATGTTATGAATTTTTAAAACTTACCTTGATAGCGCAACAATCAGTAATAAGGAATAATAAAAAAGGGAAAAAACTCTTATTCCACTGCAGTTGTAATAAGTATATCTACATTTAACATTCTTATTCAAAAACATCACATACTGACATAACATGCTTATTGAAAATAACGCAAGCTTACTTTCGACTGAAGAAGTTTATGTTAAATGCGAACCATGCCTTTTAAAATAATTAAGTGTTACTTGATCGGGTGTAAGCGTTTTTGAGACTTGGATGTATTTTTACGAGATAATATAGAGAGACAAAAAGAAAGCCCTCGAATAATCAGAATATTTCATTGAAACTTTAAAAATTGTCATTTGACACTGGGTCAGACCCAGATAAATCTACTTGAATTCTTCGTTTATCAGGTTGACTGCGTCTTTTTCTAATGTAGAACACTAATTATTATTAGTAACTAGAAGATTTGTGCCCGCCTAAAGCGGGCTTTTAGCCTGCAAACAATATCTCAGAACTGATTTTAACAGATTTAGACACGAAAGATGTAATACAAAATCTCATGGACATTGGCAGAGTGCTTAAGAAATAAATGAAAAAAAGTACAAAAAAATTACCTTTTCAATGATATCAATAAAGTTACTTTACAATTTTTTCTCTAATTTTAATAAATTTTTAAAATATTTTTGGCATAATTTACAACAATATTTTTCATTGTTGAAACGCAATTCAATCTGCTTTCATTGTCTAAATAAATATATTTAATTGCGTGTTTTTCTTTCATTGTTGAAAGCTGAGGTAATATTCTTATACAATCATCCGATTTGCTCGTTCAATAATGACGCAGACAAAAGGGGCGGAGTAATTTAAGCTCCGCCCAGCGTTACGGACATCTGTAGCTTATCTCAAGATGATTTTTAAGGCAACTAAATATTGAAGAATCTGTTAGTATTTTTGCGAGTTTGAAATTGATCTGCGTGACCTCATTTGGGTTCAGGACCCAGAGCTTAAAAAATGCATGTCCTGCAGACTAATAAGGTTAAATTACAACACAATTGATAGCTTCATCATGTTATTACACATGAAAAAAATTCTGGTGATATTTGGAGGGAATTATAATAGAACGAAACTCAATTCTCTGGGGAATTAGAAAAACTTCTAGGATTAATATAGGATATACAAAAACATTAAATTCCAGATAATTTGGTATCAGTAAAACCACTTCAGATACGTGAATGTTGTTAAGTACTGTGCTCGCCAAATGTGGCAACCCCCACGAAGTAGGTTTACTATTTTTGTAACTGCTCTGGACATAGCCCGCCAGAACTAGATTTGGTCGAGAGATGGGATGTGATGCACGTTGCAATAGAATAAACCGCTTTTTATATATTAGTAACGCCGCAACATATGTTATAGTTACCCCACTATTAGTTAGAGCTATCGATAGGACTCAACAAATGTAATAAAAGTATATATTCTAAAAAAGTTGGATTTATAAATGATGTACTTCATATGCATTCATAAACTGCATTGGAGGCAGAATGATTGAGTAATATGTTTGTTGTTACTTAATGCACGTGCTGATACCTCACAAATCACAGAATTTCATAGCCTGAGTTCTATGAAACAAAAATGTTTCAGCTCATCGTAGTTACATTAAAAAATAATGAAGAGAAAATATGAAATATATTAGACTTCTCCTTTCCAAAAGATAGAGGTTTAATGTTTTACAAGCTTTTCTTGGTCGTTTTCTTGAGTTATCAGCTACAACCAACTAACCGTGATAATAATAATAAAAAGGATTGTACCTTAAAATAAGAAATAGCATTTATAGACAGAAAAGTTCAAAAGTGCAACAACTAGAAATTCTAAACATTGAGATAAGGGTCGCCTATTCAGAAGGCTCTAGAGCCTGTTTTATGACTCCAAACGAAACAAAATTTCACTAGAATGTAGTACAAGTGGCACGCTCTGTAAAAAGAAGAAGAAAAAAGTTAAAATTCCGTCATTAGGTGGTGCTCCAATGTCTAAGGTGATTTTTGCAGATTTTTTTTTATTAGTGAAGCAAAATTGAATCGTTCAGTTTTTTTAAGTCTAACTAAAAATGCTACTGAAATTCAGTTTTAAACGTAAAGTCTTTTTTCTTTCAAAGTATTATTTTTATGCAAGACATTGCACCACCACACAATACTCTTTCAATTCAGAATGCCTTAAAAACCGTTTCACAATGCTTCGTTATTTTCGAACAATCTGGCCCCCACGGACCCCTGATCTCATACCATGCGATATTTGGTTGTGTTTTTTTTATAGAATCTGTGTCTAAAGACAGATGTCAGGCAATCTCTGATCTGAAGGTCAGTATTAAGCTTCACATCAACTCAATCCCACAGGGCACTTTACGCTGTACAGTTTTCAGAATGGAATGCGTAATTAAAAATAATGGAGGGTTCATTGAGCATGTGGAATTCTGTTTGTGCTTTTTCTTCGTTTCTTTTATTTTTGCTTGTTGGAGCAAATTAAATCATATGAAATTATCTTTTTTCTGTGTTGTTTGGGACTATAGTTCCGCATCTAGAGCTATCTGAATTAGTGAATTGAAATTTTAACAACAATGAAATGAATTTTTCTTGATTTATTTAACAAAATATCTGCAAAAATCATTTCAGATATTGGTGCAGCGCCACCTCTTGACGAAAATTTTAACTATTTTTTCCTCTTCTGCTTTTCTTTTCGGTTTCTACAGAGCACATCACTCGTACTAATACTTGTGAAATATTGTATCGTTTGGAGCCTTAAAACCGATTCTAGGGCCTTCTGAATAGGCGAACTTTAATTATAATAACCCTGTACTTGCATGTTAAAGTTTATTGTTGCACTGAAAACTCCAGTTTGTATCACTCTAATGCGCGACTCATAAGCTCTATAAGTTGAGCTTGATATTGTTGCTTTTTTATACTAACTAAAGGAGTTCACTGACGTTCTTCAAATGAATCTACTCCCTCCCATTAAAAAAAAAAAGAGTTGTTTCATTTTAATATTGAACTGTCGATACTTACTATTCTAAGTAGCGAAAAATGTTCAGTGAACACAGGTGACATCTAAGTCTTTGCATTTTAGCTAATATAATGAAGACAATCTTTAAATCTTAGAATAATTTCTCCAGATGGAGCCACAACGATGATGAAGTTGCAAAGAAATCAGGACTGTGATGCATTTAATTAGTCAATTTCAACATTTCTCCCTAAGAAATATTACGATTTAAGTATGCAGTACAATCAATTTTTCCTATTTCCCGTCACAAAATATAGCTTTTAAATAAGTGAACTAAAATGGGAGAACGATAGTTGAAATATTAATTTGTAATTATATCGGAAATTCAAAGAATTATATATCTATAATAAAAGCAGAGAACATTATTCAGATTTTCTTTTTTATGTAATTCTTTTATTTAGCCTCGGTTTATCTTTGAAATTACAAAAAAAAGAAGATCGTACGATTGTGGTTTCTTACACCGTCTATGAAAGGCAGAAGCGAAAGAAAACTAACTGAAAACTAGCCACAATAATATGGCAATTTAGCAGACAGTTTCACTATAACTTTCCGTTCGAGAAATCCTGATGATAAGAAATTTCAAAACAAAAAATAAAATTTTAATATAAAAAATAATGTGGAAAATTTGGAGAGAATGACGTCTGGGTTATAAAAATATAATTTAAGTAACGACAGTTGAAAAGGAAGAAATTAAGCACTTTACTCCAAAGTGTGTAAAGAAACACCTAGACTTTGCTAAATAGATGGAGGTTTATTTCCTATATAAAGGATGGTATTTCCACTGTAAGCAGCACAATTTTAAGGAAGAACTTCATAAGCATTTAGCATTTTATGACGAAATTTATAAAGATCTCTCATCTTGAAGCAAGCAACCTAAAGTAAAGTTAAATAAAATTTACAGAATAAAGTCCAAGGCAATGACGAAGATATTTCTCTTAGTCATAGAAATATAACATACTACATTTTTTATAAGTTTTGGAACCTAACCAGCTTTTTTTCTGTTTCATACAGCACAGTATTTTTTAATAACTTATCAACCACGTTATAGGGAGGTTACCGGTATTTAATATAGCATGTTGATTGACAAACTGGTCAAAAGTATGCTGCAAGAGCATTTAGAATATGGAACTAAATTCTCAGCTATTGTTGCAGTTTGGGTTCATGGCGCAAGAGCCTACTGTGCCAAACATATGATATATCGTGTAAACATATTGCGCCAAAAAGTCAAGATTTCAATATAATGGAAATATAAATAAAATAAATAGGCTCTTAGAATCCTATAAATCCCCTACAATATCAGAAACTTATCAATTTTTTTCACTTCCTGTGATTTTCAACCGAAGTATAAGATTTATATATATTTTAAAAAATTGAAAAAAATAATCAAGGATTCGAGTTGTAACAATGAGGATAATATCGTATTTATGAAGGCAGATTTTCTCTTCCTACCGATACTGGCATGAAACTACATTACAGAAATAAGGAATTTTCAGCTCTTTTAAAATTATTTTTGTTACTAATGAAGTTTAATTCAGCTTAGTTAGATCAACACCCCGTTTTGAAGCAACGCGAGGCTAATATGAGATATACCTCACAATTTTGAGCCGTGATCAAATGATGAAGACACTTGAACCGGTATTCCATGTCCAAACTTCCACGCCACACCAGCGGGAGGACCCTTGACAGATTTAACGTACAGCCAATACGCACGGCTGATCTTCCGTGGAATCGAGTTTCAAAGCCAGGATCCTGCCACCGCGGCCCGTCACTGATGAAGAAATGCCTCAATGAAAAAGCCGTACTTTTCAATGACAGCCATACTGGCAGTCTTAGAATCTCTCCTTAAAAGACTGCATATAATAGACCCAAAAGATGCTGACAATTCTGAAGGATCTATGGGTATCAATGTTTTTTTTTTCCTCCCATGCACGTACATAAAACCATTTTTCGGTATTATAAAAAAAAATGGTGTATAAGACAAATTCAACAAGGGGGAAATATTCAAAAACAATATTTAGCGGTTTTTTTCTTGATAGAGTACTCTTTATGGCATTGATTGAACAGAAGCGTTCTGTTGAATAAATGTAACATTTCTTTTGAAATGAATATTTCTAATAACTCAATGGCCAAATTTGCGATATTCATAAAAATAAATAAATAAAGTTGCTGCCGAATGATGAGATCTCATTTAAAAGAAGACGCGTGCTTCTACAAAAAGAAATCGAGAAGAGGCATCTACAGTTTGGGAGTCGTGAAATATCAAAGCAAGCCTCATTTGTCGATATCTCATTGCTTTGACAGAACAAGCCACCCGTCCTAATGGTAATGAAATGCTAATTCGAACCAGAATGAAGAATTAGCAAAGCTATATCTGAGATGGCAGTGTAAACATGCTGCTCGTTGGTTGGGATGCAAGCTCGTAAGAAAAAGAATTTCAGGAATTAATACTTTGTGCATCACTCTTAACATATTTTTAGCTTCATATATTACTAGCTGATGCCCGCGACTTCGTCCGCGTTGTGGCAACTTGAGCCACAGTAATCCCTAAAAAGGGAAATTATTAGCATGCATCTTTCCTATCCGATGGGGAATTCAATCAGTCTGGAAAAAACCATGGACGAATGAGGTCCTAAGAATGGAATCGGTAATCTGCCGATTTAAAAGCAAATATTCTAAATGTTCAGCTGTGTGAAATACGTGTTCGTAAATGTTTATGTGTCGTGTTGTTATTCGTCAAATAAATAATTTTAAAATGCAAAAGAACTGGTAATTTGAACTCTAAAAGGAACACGCATATCGAAACTTAGGCTTAACGCCACACGCGTAGTAACACATTATTGGTGTTTTGATGCTTGATTTAAAAATTCTCTCGACTTCTTTATAATTTTAACGTAAAAAATACTTTTATATGAAATATTATAAACATAATTCTTTTGTTGTCTGAAATTTTTAATTAAAATGAAAATATCAAGTGAACCAAATGATTTTTAAAAACAGCGAAAAGCTAATTTTCTAAGAATGACATGAAATGTAATTAAACATTTTGCTGTTTCTATTTTATTCATATGGACGAGTTTTCTGGTTTGTTCACTTTCATTAAAAAACCTTCATTACGTAGTCCCAGCTCTTAAATGTAAACAAACAAAGTAGAAAACTCGTCCATAGATAAGCACTAGACAGAATTCCAACTCAAAATCTTTCTATCGTCTGCGCCTTTATTTTTAATTAAAATGAGAAAATCTGCTGCACGAAAGATTTTTAAGATCTCGTAGTTTCTCAAAAAGTTAACCCAACCGATAGTTAAAAACAGCAGAAAGCTAATTTTTTTAAAGTTATTAATTTATCGATAATGATACAAATAATCAATTTAAATCTCCATCCACGGTTAAAATTAGAAAGTATTCGTAAAGACTGGAAAATAAAGAAGAAATTCCTGCAAGAAGAATAGAAAAGAAGAAAGAAATTCGTGTTCGTGAGAACAATTTCGGCGAACAAGCTAAATGTGAAGCGAAAAGCGATATTGTTGTTCCATTAATACCTAAGTATTTCAGGCTGGTACTAACTTTTATTCCTTTATTGTTGATTTTGAAGTAGGGAGATCTGTTAAAAACGACTTGCCCCGTCCTCTGGCGGTTTTAAGTTTTGTTTCACTTGCCGACCGCCAATTTCAATCTTAGAGAAGTCAGGTTTTCCATAATCTTCTCCAATATTTCATTTGTGTTTGCTTCCAACTAACGTCTTATTCTGCCAGTGGAAACTAGCGGCAGGTCATCTGCAAACGCTTGTACTAGAAATTTTTCGCTATTTAAATTCAATATTGGATTAATGTAAATATTCCAGAGGCACGGGAGGATAACAGATCCCTGAGGACAACCCATGGTGCAAACTCTCTCAACCGTGGTTAGGCCATCGTAGAAAACAACTTTTCTGTCAACCAAGTAATGAAATATAAAGTTTCTTAAACATTTGGCAATGCCATAAAAGTCAAGTGTCCTAAAAAATCTACCAGTCTAAGCTGTGAAACGACGAATAATATCAAGAGAGACCAAAGCACTATGCTGGGTCTCTCTGTTTTCCTTTAATCTTGTTACTATGTTGCTAATAGCCATTTCGCAGCTTTTCTCCTCCCTAAATCCAAATTGATTGTCGTGAATGATATTGAGCTTGACAAGATGCTTGCTAAATCCTAAATGGAAGAGTCTCTCAAGAATCTTGCCGATCGGAAGAGACAGACCGGCCAGTAGGCATTACACAGCTCAGGATTTTTGCCATATTTTTGTAAGAAAACTACCTTTACATTCCTAACCGATCTTGGGAAGTAATTAAATCTAAAACATAAATTAAAAATTGCCGTTAAAAATTTAGGATTAAAACTAAAAATGTGTATTCAGATTCTATAATCCAGGCGGTCCAGACCAGGGGCTTTTCCTTTCTTAAGAGTGTTAATAACAAGACCTACTTCTTTTTCAATGAACTCTTGGAAGTCTTCCGGTTCCGGAGTATAATTTTCCATTAAAGAGCTAGTTGACGAAGGAAAAAAGTGTTCCAGAAGCATTTCAACTTTATCCCTCATGGGAGCATCTGATTTGTCATTTGGTTTCACCAAAATTTCTACCACCTTTTTATTTTTTCAAAAAGCCATTTTAAAAATAGATTCAAAAGTGTCTGTGTAGTTCTTTCAAAAAAGTTCACAACTTTCTCTTTTGGCATTCATGAGCTGTTTCTTATAATTGGCCCTTGATCTATTATATTCAGCCCTCGCGGCATGGACCTCAGGCAAATCAGATTGATTCTTTCTTTAAAAAATTTTGTATAACTTATTTGTAGTGTTTCTAAGTGTCCTAAGATCGTCATTCCAAAATCTGAAGCCACCCTTTCTCCTATTAGGCTTTTTCTCGAATATCTCCATAGCTAGTACATTGACAATATCTATAAACTAGACGAAGAAGGAATCAATATCTTATATACAATGCTCTGAGTTCAATCGACGAGTCAGAAGCTCAATATGCGGATTAAGGCCTCTCAAAAATTTCCCTGAGCCGTAACCCGTTTTTAAATAGAACTCTGTAGAAGGATGAAATTCCAAGTCCAACTTGAAGTAAATATATATATATATATATATATATATATATATATATGGTCGCTAAAGGAATGACGGTCCAGAATTCCCCATTGCTTAATCTTATCAATAAGTGCAGAAGAAACAATAGTTAAGTCAGGATACCCCGTATTTAAACAATGTGATATAAAAGTAGGCCCATGCTCCTTAATATTGCAGATGTTGAGGTTATTCAAAGTTAAAAATTCCATAAGTTTTCTTCCCCTACGGTCTTCGAAATTATATCCCCAAGTTTGGGAGCTGCAGTTAAAATCACCAGTAATTATTTTAAAGGATCTATTAAAATCATATGTTAACAATTCATTTATTGAGTCGTCAATATTATCGTGGGGAGGGAAGTAAACACTGCTGATATTTAAAATGAGGTTTTTGAAGAGTAACTCTAAAATGATGATATGGTCAGTTTTAAACTTTGTGTAAACCTTGAGTTTAGGATTTAAGATGACAATTAAAGGTTTATGAGACTTAGAAAAGTAAATTTTCCCCTTAAAGCACGAGTTTAAGGGCTCCCCATTTATCAGGTAAGGCTCTTGAATTGTTAAAAAGTTCAAACCCAGCTCAGTGGCTGTTTATAAAGAGGAAGCGTGTGCAACTTGTGAGTGATTTACGTTAATCTGCATTCCCCTGAGATGGCTAATTACCATAATCGGTTCGCTTGGCCTCTCTCTGCCTAAATAAGATTCACATCTCTTGTCAAACAAGCTGTGTATTGTGTGCCAGTTTCTTTTGAACTTTTCATTGGCCATTATGCAATTTTTGCATTTAGGCACCCTTCAAGAATGATTTTCAGTTTTAAGCATGCTGTAGTTTTCGCAAATTGGTGGCTTATCCCTATCATCACAGTATTTGGACGTGTGGCCAAAGGCCCCACAGGTCCTGCACTGTCTAATACCAATGAACTCTGTGAAACGGACCCTACTCCAATTGAAGTATAGGCCTTGTTTCAACCAAAGCTCCTTAAAAATACTCGGGTCAATTGTGATCACCCAGTGTCGGGACTCCTTATTCTGTGCCTGAATGGGAAATTCGACCTTCACAAGGGGTACATTATCTGCGTCATATAGGAAGCAGTTCTTTTGGAGAAGACCCTCTAAAAGTTCTTCGGCTTGTATTTTCTTATCTATGTTATAAACTATCACTTGAGGCTTGCGTTTTTGTTCTCTAGTTATTTCAAATGCTTCGGTAATATCCAGCATGCTCTCAAGGAGTTCTTTGATAGCTGTAAAATCTGTTTCGTTAGCTGTGATGATTTTAACACTTCCTTCAAATACTCTACCAATAGATGTTATCCTGAGTGCATTGCCCTAGGATGTTAATGCTCTAGTTATTAAGTTTTTATTTGAGTAATAGTCGGATTTATCCTTACCAAGAGGTTTAAGTAGCAAATACGAATTCCTCAGTGGAAAACTTTGGGATTAGGGAATTTTAAGTAAATTTTTTGCCACTTTGGCATACGTTTTTGAATTAACACTTTTAGTCTTTGTTTTTAAATCATCTACCTTTTTTTTGTTATTTTCTATTAAATTATTTTTAAGTTCTTGTAGCATTAATTTATGGTCTTACTTAATTGTATCGTCAGTTTCAAAAACAGCTTTAAGTTCAGATTTCAACATCGCTTCATTATCGTGTTTAATTTTAGCAACTGCATCATTCATCAATTCCGAGAGATCATCTTGTTCGGTTAATTTCGATTCAAGCACTTTATTTTTAGTTTCCAGGTCTTTAATCTTAGTCTTTAAAACAATCATTATTTATCGCATTTTCATCATGATATAACTCAAGTCTAAGATCTTTTAAATCATTAGAAAATTTCCTGACAAGATCGGTTAAATCTATAAAATGCTCGGCAATCTCATTACGCATCTTTTTATTTATAGTAGTTCCGCTTTTGACATGTTCAAAAAATTTGGCAATGCCGTTTATCTACTCACGAACTTCTCCAACAATTTCGTCATCGAGGTGATCTTTCCGGAAATTTTTAATTAAATTCTTAAAGAAATCCATGGAGTTTTTCTCAGAAGTGGTCTTGTGGCCCATAATGCCGACACCGATTAAAAGTTACCAAATTAAAAAGCACCAGAGCCATCCAGATACATCATAAAAAATATATACAATACCACAAAAATTAAAACTCATATTAGAATACAATAAAAATCCAATTGACACACTAGAGGAATGAAATCGCCAATAACATGATATCAGAAAACTCCGATATGAGAAAAAGCTAAATAATCAGGGTTCTTGCACAAATTGATATTTTTTAAACTTGAATCTTTGAACAGTAATCATCGAGCTGCAATTTAAATTATGTATTTAACTTATAAGTATACATGAGTATTCAGGATATTCAACTTTCATAAAATTCAATATTACTGTTCGAAGATTCAAGCTTAAAAAATATCAGTTTGTGCAAGAACTCTCGGTCATTAAGCCTCTCTTAAAGTGTACCGAAATTCACCAAGTTGCAATGCCGATATCTTTCTGAATACTAATGGTATTGAACTGGATATTTTATATACGTGCCCTATATATCTGGCTCTGAAGTTATGAAAAAAAAAAAAAATACGCTACGTTTCGCACATGCGCAGTAAAAAATTATTTACTACAAATGCTCATATTTCCTGTAATATTCAAATTTCAATACAATGCTTCCATTACATATTGCTAAGTATTCTGCAAGTTTCGTGTAATTTGGTGGAATACTCTGCATGTTATAAACAAAAAACACGCGGAAAAATTTGGGATTTTTAAAGAAAACCTCTATATCTTCTCGAAAATGCATGCAAGTACTAAGCACAACAAACATAACCATTGATGAAAGTTACATATCGTTATCAGCTTTCTGTGAAACAGAATGGGTCAAACTCCACTCTCGCCTATATCCCTTTCTGGTGCTCCCCTAATTGCCCTCATGACCAAATCTTCTCTTTAAAATGTAAGTTCCGACAACAGTATATCCGACGATTCTCAGTAATTGATTGCGAACCATAGTATCCACATTAACTCCAATTTTGTATCATCTTCAAAATTGTGCATTATTTTTGGACACAAGTGATATGATATTTCTATTATTAGTCGCAGTGTGAGAATATGAGTTTGTGTTTAACTATTCAGAGCTGGATTTTCGCAGTCAGAATATAATTATTTTTTCTGTAAACTATATGCATAACATAGTATGGTGTTTCTATTATTAGTTGCAGTTGAGTCTTCTTTCTTCAGTAGTAATTCCGGTTCTTGAGTTTAATTTTTACATCGGAATCCCAATAACTGCAAGATTTTCGTGATAATACAAATATATACAAAGACGGCACACCTATTTATAAATAATATTTTTTGTCAGTGAAGGAGCTCTACCGCGCAAGCTCCAAAACAAACTGCTGGCGATAACAATAAAAACATTGATAGAAATTGCGTTCAAAATCATTTTCAAAAATTAATTAAAATTAAATAGAATGTCGCAAGGAAATGATATTGATATCATTAAAAAGCTTATTTTTTGAACTTAAAGATGACGTTAAAAAAGTTTTTGTGCGCTAATATGCTCCGAAGTTGTTGCAGAGAAACGTTAAAATTCAAAGTAATTTTTAATTAATCAAAATTTCGAAAAATCTTTTCTCAGTGAGCACCTACTACACAGAAGAACCACCTGCTAAATTTCAAATCCCATTATTTTGGGAGATTCGATGATGAATGACTTTCTCTTTTATGTATACAGATGGCAGAAAAGAAGCACAATAAACTAATAACACCAATACAACTAGAGGGAAATCCATGCATGTGTGTTTCACTTCCTTTTAATAGAGGCGGCGCCAGAAATTTTCCGATGGGCGGGGGGGGGGGGGGGCAAGAAAAATTTCTTTAATGTAGGTAACTTCAATATAACACATAATAATTAATTTTACATTTAATTAATGGCAATTAAGTATTAATTAGCGAATTCAGTTATAATAATTAGTTATTTGGAATAATTAGCTATTTGTATAATCTCGGTGCACTAAGAATTGTCTGACTGAACGACAAGTAATAACAGAAAATGAAGAATTATGAACAAATCTCTTAGGAAATGAAGTGTACCGCACTGATATTGGCAAAAAATTTGCAGATTATTATCTAAATCTTATAACAAAATAAAATAATAGCTGAAACAAGTGAAAATAATTATTAACAAATTTTAAATCTATAAATGCATATCTGCATATCTCTACTAATAATAAAGGAGAATGTGTATGTGTTGGTGCTCTACAGAGCATACCGCTGGACCTAGGGCTAGGATATTTGGCACAAACCTACTTTGGAGGGCGGGAATGTGCACCTTGGAACCCTTTTTTAAAAATTTTAATTAATTAAAAATTAAGCGAAATTTTGGCGTTTTTCCTTAATACCTTCCGAAAATATTAAAGCACAAAAATTATTTTTACGCCATTTGAAAGTTAAAAAAATTACCTCTTCAGTAATATCAATTAAGTTGTCTTACAAGTTTTCCTCTAATTTTAATAATTTTTAAAAATGTTTTTGGCATAATTTACAACAATCCTTTTCATTGTTGCAACGCAATTCAAAACGTTTTAATTGTTTTAAATAAATAGTTAATTGTGTGTTGCCCTTTCATTGTTGAAAGATGAGGTAATATCCCAATGCATTTTGCTTTCATATTTTATTTCATGAAATTTCTTTTCGAATCTGTAAACCAAGCTCTGAGATTTACGTATATTAAGAAATATATCCAGTAACCTGAATGATTATGGTTGCTATCTTTTCATTCTATTTTCAGCTAACATGCCGCTAGCCATAATATGTGCTGCGTCATTTTAATGTTGAAATCAAATGCAGATTTTGCAAGAGGAATGAGAAAGTGAAGATAGCGCCGACAACGTGCAATTACATGTTGCTTGACATGATCGGTTATTTAACTCCGATAGGGACATACATGTATTCAATGATCAGAAGAGGTGCAAGCCACTAAAAGAACATGGATTAAATATCTACCACAATCTGAAGTTTAAAATTACATTGTTAGGGGAACCATGAATATAAAATGATGCAAGATTCAATTGAAATCATATTCCCGGCGAACAAACTGGCCACCGAAGGCGGCTAGTTTAAAATAATTTGCAAAACCAGTGGACCAGTCCCCCAGCACCAACCACTGGACCGATGTCGATCATTTTTATTTCATACGGAAACTTATGACGTCTAGATATGTCATCAATGGTCTCTTGCCACCCATCACCTTCTATTTTCGAAATATATCGCAAAATAAAACTTTGACAGAGTCCCTCAACCTCTGCAACCACCAATTCGCCAATTTATTTCACCAAGTTGTAAGCTACTAGCCATTATTATTACGGGCGAACACATGATCGCTGAAGGATGCTAGTCTATAAATTTAAAATAATTGTCAAAACCAAAGGACCAATCCTCAGCCCAACCAAAGGACCGATTTCGACAATTTTTATTTCATATCAAAGCTTATGATCCCTAGATACGTCATCAAAGATCGCCTATCCCTCATCAGCCTCTATTGTCAAGAGAAATCGGAAAAACATTACTTCACTGTGCATTCTCTATGGGAAAAGCTCTTGAGAGAGTCCCCCCAACCAATGGATCGATTTCGCCAATTTTTATTTTATATAACAGCTCACGACCCTAGATACATCAACAATGGTTGCCCCCCCCATCTCCGAGAAAAATCGCAAAAACATTACTTCAATGCACATTCTCTGGGGGGGGGGGGGGCTTGACTGAATTCCCAGTCTCAAAAACTGGACCAATTTTTGCCAATTCATGTCACTTCGAAAGCATACATAGCTAACCAATTAGAATGATCCACGTTTATTTTGCAAGTTTAAAATAGAACTTTTGATCAATTCGAGCCCCCATCTGAAAATCACAAACTCATATTTTTTAATCATATCAATTAAGTTGACATATTGTTTTTTCTCTAATTTTAATAAATTTGTAAAAATATTTTTATCTTAATTCACAACGATACTTTTCATTGTTGCAATCTGATTCGAACCGTTTCCAGTGTTTACACAAATAATATTTAATTGCGTGTTTCACTTCCATTGTTGAAAGTTAAGGTAATGTCCTAATGGATTTTACTTTCTTTTTTGTTTCATCAATTTTTCTGTAAAATCTGTAAACGAGTTCTTTAAGGTAATAACTATATTTAGAAACATATTTAATAAGCTCAATGATTATGGTTGCTGTGTTTTAATTCTTTCTACAAGTATGTTTTAATCCAGCTAGCATGCTGCAAGAAGTAAAATGTGTCGATCCATTTTCATACTGAAATCATATTCGTATTTTGCATAAGGAATAAGAAAGGTGCCGACGACGTGAAATTAGATGTTGGATGACACATGCAGTTACTTGTCTCCATTAGAGACGTTCTTGTAGACAATGAACAGAACAGATGCAAAGCTACTAAAAGAACACGGGTTAAATGTGTCATAATTTGAAGTTTAAAATTTCTTTTTTAAGGGTACCATGAATATCAAATTACGCATATGAGATTTAGTTGAATTTATATTCCCGACGAATAAGCTAGTCGAAGAGGGCGGCTAGTATATAATACACCGAAACCTCTCTACAATCACCCACCGTTCAAAGGAAAATTGACCTCTCTAAAAGGGTATTATACTTAGGAGTGGGAGTACAAAATACTTATTTAAATAAATCCTTTCTGATAAAGCTAATTTTAAAAATTATCCAAAGAAAAAGGTTCTTTATCCGAAAATTTATCTCTCTCATTTTTTTTAGAAAAAGAATAAAATGTGTTTCTGCTTGGGTCTTTCAGCTCTTTCGGAGGTCGCTTTTTCATTTTCTTTTAAATTGTAAAAATATATCCCAAATTGTTTCGTCGGTAGTTGTTGAGGAAAGGCAATGATATCGTCAATTTTTTCTAAAGTCTTTTTTTTTTTTAAGCTGAAAATTTCATTCGCTGAAGATTTGTTGTTAGAGTTCTAGTCGGCACCTGAAAGGCACAAATGAACTCTTTAATGCCCAAACCCGGTAGAGTCCGAAATTCACTTTTCTCTTCACAGTGGAAAAGGAATGATTAATTTCTATCTGATTTCCGGTGTTGTTTTTGAGTGTATGAATTTCTTGTTCTTTCTTTGCTCCATTTTCTGTTAATAAAACGTGCACGGTCGGAGAGACGAAAGGAATGTATTTCATAGAAGTTAAACGCGCGAACAACCCGACTGCTCAGAGGAGTTTGAGTGGCCGTTAATAGAGGTTATTTTAACATTAGGACTATGTATTGCTACATTCTTGTGCAATACAGATACTTTAGTTTTACCTAATAATTCCGCCAAAAAGTGATCGAAACAGTTGATGGAAAAAACACAAGATACAAATTTTCACCCGTCTTGTTGGTCTCTCAGCCGACCGACCGAAAGCAGTCGGCAAAATGCGACATTTGATTCACTTGTTGCCTATTCTGTCAGCTGACCGACCGAAAGCAGACGGCAAAGTGCGACATTTGATTCACTTGTCGCCTATTCGGTCAAATATGGTGTGAACTACAGGCCCAATGGACGACAACTGAAAAGGATGTCGGTAATTCTGTTGACTCAACCCCATTAATCAGTCCTCAAAGTGGGACAGAAATCGCTTATCTCGACCGTTTTCTACATAATAACTTTAAGATGGGATTAAAATTATTAGATTCCTTGATACCCTGCTCTCAACATCTTCCGAAATCACAAAGATTTTTGCCGACGAAAGTCTTAATTTCTTGAGACGACTGCCTTTTGAAATTACCAGAGGTTATTATTCCTTTTTTTTAAATTAATTATTAACACAAAAAAAAAAATGTCGCACAAAATTTTGTGTACGATGGTTAGAATAGAATCCACTGTACTTTTGTAACCAAATAATTTTTAATACTTTTTCAAACATTAACTGTCTTTTAAAAACAGTTGCAAAATATTGTAGAACAATTTATCACTATAACATTTATATTTTGTAAGAAATAACACAAACAAAATGAATTATTTTCCGTTTATCCACTGCACAACTAGAAATTGTTATTCATTAGGAATGAGCAACCTCCTAGAAAAAATAGTAAATAATACAAAAATTACTTTTTAAAAAACACATTTTATTATGAAATGAGGTAAATACTTCATTTTACAAAGGGACTTTTAATCAAATACATTTTTAGTTATACATACACCGAAAAATATTTGGAAAATGTAACAAAGTGTTGTGAAAATCATTTCATCTTCTTCGATATGAAGTAGAAGGTTCTCCTCGATTCGATGGAGGTGTTATGGCTATGTCTAAAAAGTCTCCTATCTGAAAGCGGCAGGATGTTAGAGTCTTTTCATCATCGGGCCCTTTTTGCCCTGAGCAAGTAGATCCTATATCTCGCATACGATAACCTGAACTCCTAGTGTCCGGAAACACCAATGCAAAATCAAAATATGTATCCTTACGCCGAGATTCGGAATTTACCGCTTGAACTAACTGAGTCAATTCCTTCAGTGTAGCATCCATCCTAGGGAGGAAAAAAAAAAAGATGACAACTGAGAATAAACTTTAAATAGTTAACTCAAAATAGTTAACAGCAACAACACACAAACTAGAATGCTGTCAACTAGAGAAAAATCGTCACTAATACACTCTGCTTGAATTTTGTTTCAAGTTTTGGTTTTGTTTATATTAGAGTTTCTTCAAATGTGGGAACAATTTAAATAAGAACAATAAAAAAAATAAATATAGAATAAAAAGAGAAACAATAGTGGCGCAAACCGGCTTCTATTTTCAATGCTTGAAAGGAAAAGCAATTAAGAAAATTTTATTTCCAAACATTTCAATGAAACATTTTAAATATTTCATATGGAATTTATTATTTACCATTAATTAAGGGTTCGTTATTGGTTTTGGATCGATTTGAAAAGCACAACTCATGAATTCACACTGATTCCATGACCTACCCATAACCTCGATATCAATCCCAATGAGCACTCATTAGATGAAATGGAAAAATAATTTCAATGCATAGAAATGCTATCATCCAATCTGAACGAACTTTGAGTTGCAATTATGACAGCATTAGTTTAATACTTCTCAGGGATGGTCAGTACCTTACTGTGTCTACACTTATAACATCAGCTGTATTCAAAGCTAAAGGTGGACCACATGTTATTTAGGGGGTGCCTAATATTCTAACCGAGTTAACAATCCTTGATACTAGAATTCCTTCTATTCAGTTTTCCATAATAGTTGAGCAATTACAGAAGTACTAAGTTTTAATAAGAAGTTAAATAAACTGCATAAGAAAGCACCATTTCTAACACATGTCATTGCCAAATAATTAGGTACAGCAAAGATGCTTTGGGCTACTTTATTTTTTTTTCTACATATCATATGTAAACCTATAGTTTTTGACTGTGACATAACATCTGACAAACTTTTAATTCATTTAAAAATAAAATAAGCAACATTTTGAATTAATACATTTAATTCAATATTTTGTTTTTAACAATGAGAAATTTGTCTATCGTTTGGAATAAAAATTTTACTTAAAAATAACAACAATATACTATAAAGGAAATGCTGCAGTCAATGTCATTTTAAAATTAGTTTTCTTCCTCATGTTTGGTTGACACTAAAATTTGTCTTCACAACTTGACTGCATTTGTTTAAATATATATATATATATATATATAAATGCATAAGACTTATACTATAGCTATACCGTGACAGACGCTACAGATAAAAAAAGCTAAAATATTGTTTATGGAGTCGATTATGGAATGAAATGAGATCTAGCAGATGAGAAAATTGTAATTTTACATCCAAATCTGGCTATGATAATTACTCTGTATTTTAAAATACTGCAATCGTAAGCAACAATTTATAACCTTACTACAGCTATTATTCCATCAACAAATTCTAATACTTTGAGGTATATATTCAAAAAATTGCCACTTTGCATTATTACATTGTAAATAATATGAAATGAAAACTGCTATCATGAATTTGTATAGGTCTCTATAAACAAAATAAACCATAAGGGTGTAAATTGCGCATAATTTTGACTGCAATTGACTGAGTAAAATTAATCTTGATTATTAAGTACAGCTTTCACTGAATTAAAAATAAAACAAAGCATATTTAGAAGCATACCATGTTTTAATTGTTCAAAGCATATTATCAAAGGATTGGTGAAAACATTGCAAAAACTCCAGACTTTTCTCCTACTAACAGTTTCTTTCAGAGCTAAAAAAAACTTTTAAATAGTATTTTTTTATTTGTGATTAATTTCTTTCAAATTAGCACTTATAAATTTTGTTTGATAGTCTGGTTATTTTTTTTTTAAATTTACACAGCTTCATATTGAACCTGCAGAGCTATTTTCATGTATAATTCTGCATTTTATAATGAAATGAAATTACTTTGTTTCTTAAAAATTTTCAATGGTTTAAAATAGAAACTGATACATGATGAAATTCATATAGAAGTGAAAATCAGGATTTTTTTTTCAATTTCAAAACTTCACTTTTCTTAAAAAAGAAATTTTAAAATAAAGAAGCTATATAATATTAAAAAAAAAAAAAAGAAAATGCTACAGACACTAAATTTCAAGAATTCACAAAATGTCTTCAAAATTCGAAATATCTGTTTAAAAATTAGTTTAAAATATATGAAATTTAAACAGCTCCTGTTTTCAAATACAGATGTTTCAAAATCTTATTATTGGCAATAAGTATTGCCAAAGGAAAATGCATATTATACAAAATTGACTCAATAAGAAAATGATGCTAAATATAATTACTCATTTCTTCATAAGAGGCATAAAATTTTCTGACTGTCCATTTTTAAAATCATTAAATCTTTAATTTCATGAAATAATTTTTTTCTTCTTTTTGATGCATGGGTGTTTAGCATTTGAGAAGATTAAACAAATACTTAATACTGAGCAATTCTGACAAAAACAGGGCCAAAGGTATTCTTGACCATTTTGGCAATTCTTTTTCTAGTTCTTAAATTTCTATGACTTCTATGTTCCTTTACATTAATTTCCATCTCAATTTTTGTTCCTTCATCATAAAATAAAAAGCGAATATGCCTGGGTAAGAAATTTTTACAAAATGAAAACATATTTGTTTTAGAAACTAAAAGATTTTCTCAGAAATATTAAAACCATAAATTTCTAATTCAGCTTTCCACATTTTAATAATTTAATTACTTACCATGTATGCACTTGAAACTCATTTTCAGGAACTCTTCCTCTAGAAAAATCACTTACTGAATTATGCCTTCCGGAACTAATAAATATTCTCAGCAGCAATGGACATGTCTAAAATCAAAAAGTATTAACATAAATAAATAATCAAATGATATAGGCTGTAGTACAGTATAACAAACACAAGATAATTTTTAAACTCCAAAAGTTTATACTAATTAACAAAACATGTATGAGGAGTCTTTCAGAAGTCTAAAAATAAAAAGTTAAGGGATAGAGACAATAAAAAAGGGGTATACAAAATAAAAACTACAAATAATCCTCATAACTGACCTTAAAAAAAGATATTTTCAATTTGATACACACAAAGGTTGTTAGCTTAGTTCAATATTAGAGCTTGATTTTAGTATAGCTAACAGGTTAAAAAACAGCTATTTTTTGTATTACATTCCACAGGTTCAGAAAATGAAAAATATTTCATGGTATCTTGAAACTGAAAGCCATTTTTTAATAATTCTTGAGCCTGGATTCTAAAATGGTATTTAATTCTATAAGTTGAAGAGCTAAAGTAAACTCAGAAATTTTTTTTATAGTTTAAAATAAAAATTTATATTGTTAATTTATTCAAGATTTTTCAGCAGAAATGATGAAATCATTTTTAATAGTTTAAGCGGTAAAGCTAAAAAATTCTGTTCATATTTAGCTCCAAAGCAATTAATTAATGCATAAATGTTGCATTTCCTAAACATGTATAGGGAGAATTTCTTTAGACTTTAAAGATTCAACTAAATAAAAGATTTGGCTTAACTCTTTAAATGCTCATATTTTAAAGTGTTAACATCCAGTATAGGACAGTTACATTTCACTTTCATAGCTGAACCGAATGCATTCCATTGTTCCTTTTTTACTTTGCCTATGAAGCCAATAGGTATTACCAAACTCTTAAACAATTTTCAACATGCATACTACCACCAGTTAGACAGATTTTGAAATAAAAATATCGTCATTTTGAAACTTTTTGATTTTTGCTTTTATTTATTTTTGAGGCAATGCAAGGTATTAGAAAGTGATTTTTATTTTTTTGCTATATTTTTAAACTCTTTAGCATTTATGTAAAGAAAAGTTTTTTTTAATGATTTTTTGCTAAAAAAAAGTTTCTGAATTTAATTTTACTTCAGAGTTAACTTAAACTTTGTGTTTAAAAAATAATTTAATAGAAATTTATTGAAATCTATGCTTTAAATTAATTTAGGTGTTAATGGGTTGAAGCTGATCAGAATTGGCATCAATTTGAATAATTAATCTCAGAGAAATAATTTATGATTTACATTTTATAAATAATGTTGGTATATCAATAATAAACATTAGGGTCCATCCACAAATGATGTCACGCTTGGAGGGGGTTCGCGAAATTGTGACAAGGCGGGGAGGGGGTAACAAGAAGTGTGACATCACACATTTTGGTTAAAATAAAAACATTTAAAATCAGCAGATTAAATTTTGAAATTACTAGAATTTGAGGGTATTTTTTTAAATCGGGGCTAAAACAACTTTCATGCGATTTTTTTTTTCCCCACTTGCATTCCTTTCTTTTTGAAAAAGGCATTTAGGGTAGGTTCTGAGAATATGGTAGCAGCAGAAATGCTTCACCATTAGAAGAGAACCTCCCCCTGTCACACCCTTGAAATGTCCAACAAAAGATACGTCGCCCCACCTGGGTGAATGGTAAAACTGGTAGTGGCACAAACAGGTTGATCTTATTGAGGTGTTTTTTTTAAAAAAATTCAATGTGTTTAAGAGTATTTTGTGTTCATAAAGTAAAGATAAGATTTAACAAAATATATCAAATTCCAAAATACTACTGTTTTCAATTGCTCTTTTACATTAATATTTTATTATTATTGGGTATTAATTAAGTTTTTTGTTATAAACCTTAATCTTATTTCATACAAAATAAGTACACATATAAGCATTATTATTGTTATGCTCACAAATGTCATTAAAACACATAGTTAAAGTTTAAAAATAAAATTTGAAATACGATCTATAA
>BGPR01000062.1:1523964-1604560 GCA_013235015.1 Araneus ventricosus
ATATATATATATGTATTAATATGCTTAATTTTTATTTCAAATTCTAATATAATAAAATCTTTATGTATTCCAAATCACTCTTTCTAAACTCCAGTTTTGTTCCTTTCCATGCTGGAGAATATTAAATCTCATTTGACATGTTTATTACTAAAGAATATTTAATCGCTTTCAGAAAATCATTTTTTCAGAAAATCATGACGGCGTCTCTTGACCAGACTTTTTCCTGAAACGCCTACGTAATCTATTAAAATACCCAATATTCCTGCACTTGATCACGTGTCAATATGTTATTCTCTTATCCGAGAGAATACAGGGATTTTTCTGTGATTCTCTTGTAACCTAAACAGAGGTGGCCGTATATCCACCACTTCCTACCGATAATAAAAGAAATTAGTTAATTACTCGGCTGTGTTTATTTTCAAAAACTACAAATAAGGCATCGTTATATATATATATATATATATATATATATATATATCGTCATTGAAGTTCATTATCCTAAGCACACTGTATGATGATTTCATTACATAGGTGTTTAAAACTTTTCATAAACTCCGTATGAAGTTTTAGATGTGAATAACTAACCACTGATAAGTTCTGGGAATAGTAAATTTATACTGGTAACTGCCTTGTTAATGAAGTTATTGATTTCTTCAACAACTTCTCAGATAAGTAAATAGTCACGGAAAACGTTTGAAACGGAAATACGTCAATTTTAGTTACTCGATAAGTTAAAATCAATGACGTTGTCACTGCAATGGCCTAATGTCAGAATGTCGGCTTTGTTCAGTGAATCAAGGATTTTAATTTCATCGAATATTCCGCGTGTATGAGCGTCTGGTGCACCTATAATCTCGTTGTCTGCCAAATGGTTTCTTGTTGGTATGGTTGGAATTAAGGAAAACGAACTGCCAGATCAGATGTTGCATTTGTCGACTGACCATGGTTGAAAATTACAAAATCCATTTCCAAAAGTCTTCAGAACTTCGAAACGGAACATAAAATAAGAAAATCGAAACAAAGCAGTAGTTCACATGCTCTGAAGATTTCCCAGTTTAGGCAATCATACTCTAATAGTAATTCTTCTTAAAAATCTTTTTCTGCATTTTTTTGACAAAATGCATACGTTCAAACAGACAAATTTAATTTTCTTGTCAGTTAAAATCAGTCAAAGGTATATGAATCATAAATTAAGCATAAATTTACAAAGAAATGGAGAAAAATTATGCAGTTAAAGTTTGAAGAAAATCTATGTGGATCCAATCCAAGATACGTTGGATTTGCATCTGTCGTTTAGAAGGTACTTAGAAAATCTTTCAAATATGGCACTGAACTGTCCGATGAGACATATATCAGCAGCCTCCAAATTTTTACATCATCAGCAGAAGACGCTTGATCCATGACAGATTTATGCACCATGTAATAGCCAACACTTAGAACCAATTCCGCATGAAAGGAAATTAAAAAAAGTGATTATTTAATCACGAAATCCAAACTGCACTATCCGACCACTACACCGACATAGATATGTAAATCAAAAAAAGTGACCTCCTTCAATCACAGAGCAACGACCATGCTGTAGCTACTACATAGGGTTCAAACTAAAAGTAAGGAAATGCTCACCTTCAAATACGGAATCAAAATTCAACCATCCGGCCACTATACTGAATATGAGTGTCGAAAATCAAAGCAAAGGTAACAGTGTCTCCTTCAAAGACGATATCAAAATTCAACCATCTACTGAATAGGAGTAGTCACTAGGAATAGCCACTACACTGAATAGGAGTGTCGAAAATCAAAGCAGTGAACAGTGGCAGTCTACATTAGAGCATGGAATTCTTTATTTGAACATGGCGTCAAGCAGCATTTCATGTGGAATAATAATCACGTGGTCGATCCAGCAGGTAATTTACAAATCACAGAGTATGACTGTTATACAAAAGTAATTTTCTATCTATTAGTTCTAAAGAATACACAAATAACTTTATAAATAATTATTTAAAGTTATAAATAAATAAAGCACCTTGTTTATGTAAAATAAGAGGTTTCTGGCAACAACAAATTCACATATAGAAAATATAACGGCAAATGAAATATTAAATAATGGCATATATAGAGTATAGTTAAGCACAACTATCCGGTAAATTGCAATAAAAAAATTTCCGTCAAGTGAATTTTCTTGATTATCATTGCTAACTAAATTTGAAGAACCATTCAGAAGCGTTTTTAAGTAATATTTAAAAAAGCAGACAGAAACGCGTGTCAATGTTTTGTCGTGACTCCAAAATTCATCCACGCGAGACCATTTAAGATGGGGAGGATGAAAGATGGATCGGTAGGTTGAGAAGCTCACCTGTAAAATGCGATCCTAAAAAAAATCTATTGTTCTCTAAATTGTTATTTGGCTCTATTTTTTACCAAATGTGTAAAAAGACACTTCCGAAAAAAAAAAAAAACTTCTTTTCTTGGCTTCATTATTTTGCCTCGGTTGACTTTTTGACCTTTTCTTTAATCTTTCCTCCCCCCCCCCATCTCCAACTTGATCTAAAACACGCATATGGTATGTATATTTCGATTATGAGCTATCATTTGATACCTTAAAAGTTTCATAATATTATTTGATCTAAAATCGTTTTACATATAAATACCAAAAAATAAGACTAAATCAATTTAGACAAAATAGAAAACACCCGTTTTCTTTTTAAAAATAAAAGAGATATTCTCCTACTATTAAATTTAATTCTCATTTGCTTGAATGTTCTATTTTCGATATTAGCGTATGAGGAAAAAATCTTATACCACATTCCCTCCCCCACTTAAAAAATGTAATTATCTTCAGACCAAGAAGATTCTGTTCACGTCGAAATTTGTTGCAATGCTTTGCCACGAACTGATGAAGAACACACATCACGACTTGGGTGGGATCTTACATTATAATTTTCATCTTAGTTTAGCTTAATTATATTTACGTCCCGTTTCGAACAATATTTATTCTTTTGGGAGACCTCATTAACCGCGGTTTGGATGACGAGGACGACACCTTCCTAGCCAAAATACCGCACCACACCAGAGGAGGACAGTTTACTCGACGGATTTAACGCGTGCACCTGACCCCTTATGCGGCGGTTCTTCGTGGAACTGGTTTCGAGCCTGGAGCCCTCCGGCCCGAGAGTTGAGACCTTTCCACCAGGTCACCGCGCCTCAATTTTTCATCTTATTGCAGACTACTAGAGCTATAATTTCTGAAAATAAACTGTACATCTGAAAGAACCTTTAAGGGTAAAGGTAAAATGTACACGTTAAGTATCATTAAGATGACAGCACAAGTAAAATTTAAATCTCTAGTAAATAATAATGCATGTGGAAAGTGCTTAGCATTAAAATCATCCATCTATAAAAGAATATAGTTTTGAATAAGGAAATTTATTTTACTCACAACCCTATATTTTAATGACTGATTATTTATTTTGAAAGCAGAACTATATTTATGAAAAAGTTTTTTATCATAAAACATTTTTTATTATCAAACCAAACCTGATTATCAAAATAAAGCAAAAAGATTGAAGGTATATGTTTAAAATTTATTCACAGATGTTTGTAACTCGAAAGGAAAGTGTAAAGCTCTCTTTTAATCGAACATAAAACCGTGACAAAAATAGTTTAAATGATTTCTACCAGAAAAAGGAAATTTGAGTCATCACTGGAAACTGTTTCTTGAAATCGTAACGAAAGGCAGGACGCCATCTTTCATTCATTGCTTCCGTCCATTTGAAGATTTACTGAAAGACAGATGCCCAGACTAGAAAGCGCTGACATGCTCAGAACAAAGACCTCTTTATGCCGAAGCTGTATTCTGAACATCACGATTTGGGTGGGATCTTACATTATACTTTCATCTTAGTTTGCTTTATTATATTTGTCCGCGTCTCAGCAATACGACAGCTATTTTGGGACGGACCTATTTAAACCGCGGTCGATGACGAGGACACACCTTCCTAGCCAAAATAATGACCACACCAGAGGGAGGACAGTTACCCTCGACGGATTTAACGTGCACCAGACCTGCGCTTACAGGCGGTTCTTCAGGGAACCGGGTTTCGAGCCTGGGCCTCCGGCCCGAGGTTGAGACCTTCCACCAGGTCACCGCGGCTCAATTTTCATCTTATTGCAGACTACTAGAGCCATAATTACTGAAAATAACAACATCGTGAAGAACCTTGGGTGAAAAAAGGTAAAATGTACCACCGTTAAGTATCATTAGAGATGACAGCACAGTAAAATTTACTCCTAGTAAAATAATAATGCATGTGGAAAGTGCTTAGCATTAAAATCATCCATCTATAAAAGAATATAGTTTGAATAAGGAAATTTATTTTACACATACCCTATATTTTTAATGACTGATTATTTATTTTGAAAAGCAGAACTTATATTTATGAAAATAGAGTTTGTTTATCATAAAAACATTTTTTTTATTATCAAACTAAACCTGATTATCAAATAAAGCAAAAAGATTGAAGGATATATGTTTTAACAATTTATTCTTAGATGTTTGTCTAAAGGAAACGTAAAAGCTCTCTTTAATCGAACATAAAAACCGTGACAAAATAGTGTTAAATGATTTCGTACCAGATAAAAGGAAATTGAGTCATCACTGGAAACTGTTTCTTGAATCGTAATGAAAGGCAGGACGCCACCCTTTCATTCATTGTTCCGTCCATTTTGAAGATTTACTGGAAAAGACAAGATGCCCCAGACTAGCGCGATGACATGCTCAGAACAAAGACCCTTTATGCGGCAGTTTTTGAAAAATGTTTTTCCTTCCGTAAGAACTGAGGGCATGATTCTGAGCGTTGAAAATCAACTCATCTCCCTCGAATCGAAGAGCAAAATATAACCACCATAGATAGTTTGTTGAAGACGCCTTCAGTAACGGAACTAACAGATAACAGCACAATTATTAGATTAAAACTTATCTTTCTTGCATGCATAGATTTCATAGATATTTTAATGTGAAGAATCAGACATGCGTCTCCTTCCTCAAAAAAAGGAGGTGGGATTAAACAAAGATAAGGATAAGAAATCAGTGACTTCATCACCTGAATGAAAATCTGGGCACATTGTTTTAAGATATTCAGAAAGAATAAGATATGTTCCTCTTAATCAGTTGAAGTGCTTACGTAATTTCGGATAAAAAAATAATTAGTTCATTTCATAACCCAGAAATATGCGATTATTAGTAAGTTGTGACATCGAAGTTATTGACGGAAAAACATCATATTTTATCTTTAAAATATTTCGGTATCTTTCATATAGGTTTTCCCTCAAAACTAAGCTTCATAGCTTTAGAACTAGACAAAACTTCAAGTAGTTGATAATCTTTCACTGGTTCTCAATTTAATAACCAATATCCCTTAAAATCTGAACATCACGATTAGTAATCTTGCATGACTTTATCGGGTCATTAAACAACGACTTTCTAACACATGGGAAAATGTATCCTTACTCCTACAATTGCCTTATCTCACCTTTAATATGCAAATTAGAATTAATGACAGTATTCTGCATTTAGTACAGTTTTGAGTGAAAAGCGAATAATGACGCGACATAATTTTGAAATTTCAGGCATAGGGGAGAGCCGAATTTGGGCTACCTGGACATTTTTAAGGTACAGTGATTGAGCAGTAATTTTGAGAAACGTGTAGTAGAATTTTTTTGTAGTTTATTTATATTTAGAACAGTGAATTGACTTCTTATGAAATACAATTTAAATTAGGAAAAAGCTTAAAAAATATTTTATCGGTCCAATCAAGAAAACCGTTGCCTAGATTGAACCACTGGTTGCCCGGATTGGACCAATTTTTTAAGCACAATTCAAGCAAAAATATTTTTGATTCTCAAATTCAACAGCACCTCAATGCATGAACCCAAGTGTGATATTTTTTTATGCACTGTATCTTCCTCCTTTCCTTTGTTTCTCAAAAGGATACGTATACAGCAAATGCAACTGAAATCCAGCACAGGGGGGAAAAACTTTGGACAGTTCGCCAGCAACAACCACCCGACGGATTTGGATAATTTTTATTTCATATGAAAGGTTATGACGTCTAGATATGTCATCAAAGGTCCCGCCCCTTCATTTTTGAACGAAATAAAAAAAACACTTCTCTACCATACATTCTCTATATGTTTTTTCGATTTCGTTCGAAAATGGGGGTTAGTGGGGGCAGACGACCTCTGATGACATATCTAGACGTCATAAGCTTTCATATGAAACAAAAATTGTCAAAATCGGGTGGTTGAGGCTGGCGGACTCGGTGAAGAATTTTCTACCAAATTATTTTAAATATATAGATGTATGTATTATTCACTTTTAAAGGATTTTATTTGCATTTTCGTCCCAAGCCAGCAGTGAAATCACGTTACTGACCATTTGTATTAAGAAATTTCTGTTATCCGTCTATTCGGTTGTGACGGTTAATCGAAGTTTGACTGTAAAGTAAATTAAACGGAGGCACGTGGCAGAGATCCTTTTCCTTTTTGGCACAATAAGCCTTATAAGAAAGCACATATATCGAGAATGATTATATAGTTTCTTTTTTTTTCTTTGTCTTTTGTGAATCTTACAACAGTTCAGTATGTCCAGGTTGATGAAACATATACCCCAAAAAACTAAGTTTGCAAAATTATTGAAGTCATCATGTCAACAGAATCGTATGAGACCTGGAGATCCATAGATTTTAAATTTGAGGATGTAGTCTTAAAGAATACTGAGAAAACCGAAAAAAAAAAGATTTATTACTTGTTTAGGAAATAACTGCAAAAAGATACAATTTTTACCAAAATTCATAAAAAGAGAACGAAAATTTTATATACTTGCTCACAATTCCACACTTCGATAACAGGAGTGGCGTTAGAGTCCGTCCGACCCTCTCAGATTTTCACCAGATGTTTATCTATCTAATAGTTGAACAGCCAGTTGTATGAACGGGGTACAAAATTTGCACCGCCGGGGTTGCACAGCATTCCCGACAGTTAGGCCATGGCCCCCCGACGCCCCCACACTGGCGCCACCCCTGTTCGACGATGACAGATGACAGAAAAATTTTATAATATTTTAAAAAATTAGGTGCCTTAGCTCTCCAACCTCAGTGGTTTTTGCGTAATTAAGTGCTTCAATGAATGACGCTAATACCAAAGCTTCTTTACAATAGAGCAGTTGTCATTTTACGCATTTTATTATATAGACAAGGCGAATCCATACTAAAAATGTGCGAGAAAAAAAAAGGTAAAAACTGTTGAAATGTCAAGGACAAGGACATTAAAACGGTAATTTTAGTAAAACGTTATATATATAATCAGTTAGTCGGGTGCATGAAATTAAAACGGAATAGAGACAACTGAGAGAAAGTTTGAATGAAATCAAATTATATTTTGAAAAACAGATATTTGACAGCTTCAATCTCAAGGACAACTTAAATTATACTATATGTTATTTTATCACTTGTTGAGACGCTTACTTTGATTTACAATAAGAATTATTCAGGTAAAAAAAACCATGCTATAAACTTTCTCTAAATATAGATATTTTTTTTAGAAAATTGAAGGGATAAAAACTCTACTAGAAAGAGGTACGCAGCAAAATAAATTAAAGAATAAAATTAAACAAACTTCCTTTAAACATAAATAATTTTTTAGGAAACTGAAAAAAAAATTATTAGTAAAAATATTAATAGTAGAAAATCTATTAGTAAGAAATGCGCAGCAATCTAAATCAAGGAATAAAAATAAGCTTTTTGAGTGGCAAACTAAAAAGCAAAGAGTAGAGTCCAATTTTATGCTAGACGAAAGGACAGAAAAAAACGCCTACAGAGTCCACCTCCTTTCGTTTCGTCAGCAATTCAGCAGAAATCATCAAAATTTTCAATTATTGAACAATCTGTTCAAGTGCCAGATTGCGAAACTAATAATTAAAGGTGTGAACCCTTTTTTTATCAGCTGTGAACTTACAAGCGTACGCATGTATATCGAAAAGATCGATATCTTTTACGTCCTAAATACTCAGAATTCATTAGCCAGAAACTTATTAATAAACGTTCGGAAAGAGACTTATTTTATGCCGTCCGTTACAGTGTTAAAAGGCCTTATTTGAACTCTCTTTTTTAAATGTCAGAGATAAAAAGGAAATCACATTCACAGAGAATAAGATGCTACATCTTTTCCTCGTCAGGTAAATAAAGACCTGTTTCCCCCTGATTATTTTTTTCTCTCCTGAAGACAGTACAACATTAAGAACTACTCCTCCGATAGAATCTTTTGTTCTCACTCACCCCTCAGAGAGTGTGTAATAACGTTTTACACTCAACCCTAAGAAATTTTAAAACCGGTTCGCGCCCACGCTTTAAGTTTAAGAGACCGGTTCACAGCAACTGGTCTCTAAGTTTATTTTACGATGAGGGGTTGTGCATCCTGAAATTTTATCTGAGCTGCAGCTGTTTTGGAAAAGTGTTTTTCTACACAACCGGTCATCCGATCAATGAGAACCAATAGTCTACCGAATCGTAAAATAGACGTTTTCCTTTTGTACAGAGTAATCTCGAACAAAAAAATCTAAAGGACTAGATATTGGGAATCGCTTTCTCTTCTTTATCGATAGGAATTATTTTAAAAAGAAAACCAGAAGAAAATCGTTGGAGACAAAGTCTACAAAAAATAAATGTCTATATTTGATTCATCAATAAATCGTACCGTATTTTGATATCCCTTACAAAATAATCAATTCAGTGGTAAGCTGATCCATCAATAAATCGTATAGCATTTTGATATCCTTTGCAACATAATAAATTCAGTCGTAAGTCATACGTCCATTACATTCACCAGAATAAAGATAAGCTTCATAAGACTAGGTGGCTTCATATGGTCAGATCAATCATTGATTACAGACAAAAAACAGTAGAAAGATGAAAATCAAGACATGTAGATAAAAGAAAGAAACGAAGCATTGATGTTCGCGAATTTCTTGTAAGATCCAAATTAAATAAACAATAAATCTAAATTAATATAAACGTTAAACATTCTAGTTTGTTCTAAGTATAATGGAGGGGAAAAAAATGGAACATGAATATTCAGCTTCAAAAAAAAAAAATTGACTCTCTGAAAAGAGTCCGATCTGTCGGTGCACCTGTTCATTTCAAGGAAAACCAGCAAAAAAAAAGTGAAAATAGCCAGAAGGAACAGACTAACTTCGACTCTGGAGGAGAGCTACTCACTTGAGTTCTGCTGATTCTCGAGAAATTCTGAAGCAGGTCTTCAGAACCTGAGGCACAAACTCTCACAATTCGGCCAGTGCGTCTCATTTTGTGGATCACGGAGCTCTTCAGAGGTTGAAACTACTGCTCTAAAGAGTACCAGTTTTTTATACTCATTTCCGATGTTTTGATAATTCATTTGAATAAATATTCTTTATTAACGAGAATACAAATTCGTCTCATTCAAGGATGTTACTAGTACTATGAAACAAAGAGACCCATAAATGCTTCAATAAGCACTGCCATAATTGTGGCTTCTTTTTCAAAGATCCTACGGTTGATCGGACATATACAAAACAGTGTTTAGTCTTTAGTAAACGTGGACATAAGAAAGAATCTTTAGTGCACCAAAAGGAAAAACAGCAACACATAAGAGCCATTCGTATTCCACATCTAAGTTTGGAAAAGAGTACTTAAAACGTTTCCGATTTCAGCAATATCAGCTTGAACATCATCCCCAATTTTCGGTTTTAAAATAATGCTGACAGATTATTTGAGGAACAATTACTATCAGAAGATACAATGACACATGGATGGTCGGCCAAGTACGAAACAGAACGTATTTAAAAAGCATGATGAAACAGCGATACCACCAATTTTTTTTATGAAAACTTATATTTTATAAAAATAAAATAGGGAAATGAATAAAGTAAGTATATATCGTCATCGTTCAGGCAGAAGTCACTAAGTCCACGAAAACCTTTGAACGGAACTACTGAGGTCAACTAGAATTCTCAATTAATTATTTCATGATAGAAACCTGCTATTTAAACATCAGTAAATAAACCGTTGGAATTAAAAAATTGTAAAATAATTGTTAGTATTTATCATAACGAATCAAAATAATTAAGTTTAAAATGAACACATCTCGAAACTACAGTTTTGGACTTCTGCCTGAACGACGACGATATGAACCTTTGTTTCAGCTCTATCTGTGTATCATGAATCATTCACTAAGTAAACAATGGTTTTTGTAGCCACTGCCAGACATTATATAATATGTCGAAAACGGTTGCATTATGTTCACATGATACACGTCAAAGGCGCAGTACCCAATTAAATTTGGAATCCACTGCGCACCTTGCAGGAGGAAAAAGAAAAAGGACGAGACATCCCAACACAGAGTAGCACAACAAACAGTTAAATGTTACATGACGTGCTCAGTTCCATTTGTCATATAACAGCAAGATCGCGCACTCCACTGGAAATGGTCATTTTGAAAACTAAAATTATTTTTTAATTTTTTTTATTTTGCATTTAGTACAGAATTGGAATAAAATATCTGATCATGTTTAAAAAAACAAAGACTGCAAAAAAACTCACAATACAAACAGACAGCAGTGAGATACTAAAGTAAAAAAAGACACGTATTTTTTGTCCATATATTCTATCCATATACCAAAACACATAAATAACACAGAAGCAAAACTTTTAACTGGTTGCTTCGTGTTAAATCCGAGAAATCAAACATTTTGATAATTTCTTTGAGGAAAATAAAAGGAATTCCGCCCAAATTGTCCATTATGACTTGATAATTAACTTCCTGTATTATAATAACTTCGGCCATTGTCCCACAGCATTCCGCGGGAAAAAAAGATGCTAGCTTTCTGTATTTTACTTATTTTTGACAATTTTAGTGCATAATATATTTAACAAAATCACATAAATTACTTATATTTTTTACCAGATGTCATTACGTATTATCGTTAGTATCTTAAAACAGATTTTCTTAAACTGTCGGTCGCAACCCCAGGTAGGGTCGCGTAATAAAAAACTAGGGTCACCAAAACTTTCACAGCATCTTTTCTCAAAATCTTTGGTGTTTTGTAAGTAACATTAGTCAAGAAAATTGTCTGGACCTAAAAAAATTTTTATTCAAATCTTTTCAATAATTAATTTAAATTGGGTCTTTTTTACTTGTCATTAATAAACGCTTCTTTTTCATATTTTCATTCTCGGTGATGCGACAATATTTCTGGGATGAAAATAAGATTGTGAAAATGTCTTAATCCACAACGGGGTCGCGAGTGGAAAGAAAGCCTAATAGCCTTAAAAAGAAGAACTCAATATAAATTGCCTTTAAAATTTTATTTGATGTTATGAATCTTAAAGAACACTTTCTTTCTCCTTTATCAAAGGAACAACCAGAATAACTGATCAGATCAAACGAAGATTAAAGAATTTAATTCATAATAAACTCTAATTTCTCGGCAATTAAATGTTTAAAGGACATTTTTGAGTTTATTTTGATTAATTTTGATGAATTTACCTCAGAGATAAATTTACATAACTAATTTAAAATACAGCTTTGATTTAACAACATACATACATTTAATGAAGAAAAAAATAACAGAAGAATATGTAGTTACGATAGTAAATAATATATTTAGATTCGTTTAGAGTGATTGAAATGAATACACTTGTGGCCGAGATACTATTCGATCCCCTTTGTTTAGTTTGATTTCCAATTAACAAAATCGTGACCTTCGAAATTGACTATGATTCCGTACATATCTCAAAGGTCACGATTTCTATTAAAAATAGAAGTAGGCTATCAAAGCAAATATAGATAGCAGCTTTAGACAGTGAAACGTTTAGCTTTAAACGCACAATGACGTAGTTTCGGTTCAAAATATACACATACTGCCGACTGCTGATACTTTTCCATTAAGATTATCTCCTTAAAAAACTTTTAGGTTTTTATTTTTTAAATTTAACAACACTTCAAAAGAGTTCTTTCGAAAATCGCCTTCTCATATTAAATTATTTAGGCGCAATGAAGATTATTAATAGATGTTTTATGAACAACCCGCTATGTTTCTTTCAAAGAAACTCATGAAAAACACGAAAACGGGTTTACATGATCTTCACTTTTTTTAAAAAAAATATGTGTATAACATATGTGAAGCAAAATACGTTAATGATACAAAAAAAGATTCTGATTCCTATAACATTACAAAAATAGGACTGATGATTCGTAAGTAAATATCGAAGTTACTATATTTTTGTTCTAATTTTTAAAAGAAATGGTGAAAGTTTTTTGTTAAATCTTTATGATGATTTTTACTTCTATTCCCGGAATAGTTTGAAATCCATTGATATTCGCTTCTATAAAATAAATTGAGAGCTGGATAATTTTTATATAATTCACTTTGAAATCACTAAAGATACCGACACTTCGTTGCTACATTAAAATTGGAATTGAACGACCTGTCACGGTATCTTTAGCGTTAAAAAAGTTTTTATTAATCTTCATTGCAAACGTTTTCTTAAATCCATGAAAAATTTCTTTAAAACATTCAACAACACTTTAGAACTTAAAACCAAAAACTATAAGATTTTAAATAGTTTTATTTCATATGTTTATTCAATTAATTTTATTACAGATTTAAATAATTTTAATTTTATTACATTACATCTGTTAGCTACACTACATCTGTTTACCAATGCTTGAGAAACGCAATTTAAAAACGATTTTAATATTTGGAAAACTCAAACCAACATTCAAAAAAATTTCTGTTAACCTAAAGCATTTTCAGGTACTAAATGTTCAAATCAGAAAATGAAATAAAACCATGTAAATTAAGTTGTGAAATATAACTTTAAAAAAATAAAGATCCTTTTCTCCGTCGTTCACACTCTGAAGAATGTAGAGAAAATTGTTTTGTTCAGGATCGCCGAAAGTCTGGATTTTCTACATCATTTTTTTTTATATTTCTGTTATAACATCTAATAACCAACTGAACGAACAAAGAATGAAATGTTAAAAAAACATTGTCAAATCATTCAAGATAAATTAATAGTATATTTGAAAACTCAAATAAAAACTTAGAGATTTGACAAAAACAGCAAATCAGTTCTGCATTTCAATTCAGAGTTTAAAAATTCAGAAGTTATACTCAGCTTTTGCAGAAACGTAAATACTTTCATTTAGGACTTAAAAAAGAGAAAAAAATGTATTTACAAGGATACTTTTGTTATGTTATACAATTAACTAGATGATGTTGTGCAAACACATATTCAAGTCTATTTTGATAATAACTGGTATGATCTGAAAGGCCGAAACATATAAAAGATAAATTAATTCGAAAAGTATTCAACAATGTTTAAAAAATTCAAACACAATTGAATTTCACTTCGATTTCGATTTATCTTTAAAAACTAATTTTATGATTTAAATAAATAACTTTTTGATCATGAAACTAATTCAAGGGATTTATTGATCAGGTAACAACTAGAAATCACAGAAGATTCGCAGCTGCAGAGCAAATTACCGCCAAATTCCGTTCATAACTCGGTTAAACGTCTTCATCTTAGTATGGGGTGGAAGTTTGGAGAGTGGAATGTTGGCTCAGATGTCGTCCTCGTCATCTGAGCACGGTTCGAAATTATGTCGGCCGTCCACAAATAGCCCTCGTGTTCCTTCAATACATTTTATTTTAATATTACCGATCCTATGTTTCACTTCCACGTTGCCAATTTACTTTACGGGCTACTTCGTTTATTTAAATTGAATTTTCTACATTTCTTTTCGGCAAATTTTATTTTCAACAATCATTCTTCTAATCATTCATTCTATTTTATTAGTTTATAGCATCTCAGTGATAAATCTGAGATTGAAACTTTTCCTCATATTATTCATTAACCGTTTCATGTAACCGTTTTCCAACTTACAACGTAAACTTCTTTATATTTTCACAAAAAAAATGTTCATTAACTCGCATCATATTGATACAAAAAATATTGAGTAATATAAAAAGTAATATTGAGTACAAATAAGGTTAAAGAGTATAAATAAGGATAAATTCTTTTTAACCTTATTTATACTCAATATTACTTGTTATAATACTTTTTAACATGATCAGATTGAAAAAGTTTCCCGCAGATCTCAGTGATATATCTGCGATTGATCCTTTTCCTAATACTCTTCATTTGTTCGGTATGTATGTAATCGTTTTTCAACTTGCATCGGAAACTTCTTTACATTTTCCCAAACAAATATTCATTTACTTGCATCATATTGACAAAAAGAATATTGAGAATAAATAAGGATAATTAGTTGTTATAAACGTTCGATTCAATATTTTACATTTCGATATATTTTACATATAATTCAAAAATTGAAAAATTATGTATCTTCTAGAGATCTGGAATTTCCTTTCAGTACCTGAGCATTTACTAATAGATCTAAGGATCAAAAATTGTTTTCCATTTTAATTTTTACATTTCCATAACTAATTTAATTTTTACAATCCCTCTACTAATTTAAACTTTCTTTTAATCTGCATATAATTCTTTTAGGAATGATAAAGCATTTTTAATTTAATTTGTCAAAAATATGATCATAGATCACTTTGTTCGTAATTTTTACGGGAGAAAACACAATTACCGCCATAATCGAAAGTCATATTTCTCCTTATGGGAAAGTCTAATGCAAGTTCATAATGTTCTAATAAATATGAATTTCTGATTGGTTATACTTCACATTATTATTTAAAACGATTTTTCAATTTTACTGGGGGTACTGGAATTTCGAAAACGGTTATTAAAAAATTATTTTTTATTTAAACTTTTGATTCATATTCTCGTGTACAAGCATGCATTCCACTGAATTTTACTGAAAAGCAGTCACCAATATATACATCAACAAATGTCACTCTGCAAAAGTTCAGCACAAAAAATTGTCAAAAAAACACTCTACTTCTTGCTGCATAGCAGCAACTAAGAAAGATGTGCTTCATCAACGGCAAAGAATGTGTACGTTAATTATTCTTCGCACGTTTAACACCTTACTTGTTGTATCTAACGACCTCAGTAACATTTAAATTAGCGGTAAAATATCTTTATCCACCATACTTAGCCGTTTCGTTGTTCGTTTGTTAGAGATAAGTATCACATTACGTGTCAAAGATATGTGGTTCTATTTCAAGAAAAAAAAGAATGCTTTTCTTTTCATTTTTATCTGCTTAGCTTAAACGTTTTTAAACTCGCTATCAGATCACGATAGCATGCCAAATTCAGAGGTCTCTTTAACATCTAGATAAACAACAATCGTTGATTTCTAAACAGCAGTAGAATATTCCGTTCTTATATCATATTTCGTAAATTTAAATCATCATTTCATTGAGTATTTAAAAATAAATAATACATGTGACAAGGAAACATTAGAAAAACACAATAGAGCTAAATACGATTTCACGACAAATGGCAAAATTGAGGAAAGAATCTCGTTTTTATATATTCCACTTATATTTAAAAAATTATCAATTTTAAAAACGCATCACATGATTGAATTTTGAACAAAGAATGGAGCATGTCTTAGAGTATATCCGCCAACAGCATTATTTCAGAAATAATAAAGAAAGATATGGTAGGCAAATTTGACTTATTGTTCCATTTGCCTCTGACCTCTTTAGTTGCTTCCAGTTATTATTAAGATGATCCATGGTTTATACTTATGAATGGAAAGCACTGCATTTCATACTTTTTATTCTACGCAAACAATGGGTTGCACAAATGTACAATTGAAATTGTACCATTCCATTTTCTCATTTAATAGTTATAAAAAAATCACCTTTACAAAAGGAAATTAAAAGAGGAAGAGAATTTGTGATAGCGAACAAATGCGCGTTCAATTCAAAAACCGATTTCTCAATCGCTTAATCCAGCTTTAAAGAAATGAAAAAGATTGAAAATTCATAAGAAATTAGATGAATATGAATCGAATGCAGATTTTAACGTAAAAATATCATTCGATTAGATAGGAAAGTTTGTAAGTAGCGAATGCTGTGGTTGTTAAATAAAATAGCCAATTCGTTTCCTTTATGAATACTACTCTTTTAGAATAATAGAAACAAAATATAATTATTTTTTTCGGACACAATGCAGGCTAGAAAATAAAGCAAATCACTAGTTTATTATCAGAGCAATACCCTCGATCAAACACAATAGGTGAAGTCTTCATTTTTCCCCCTTTTCGCAAGAAACTGGATTCTAGATTCGACGGCAGTCAGATCAAATAATATCTCACGCATCGTTAAAATTTCCCCATAGAGAAAATTCGCAAAAAGATCGCACACAAAAACAAGAGAAGAATTGCTGATAATTACAAAGGAAGACAAACCCGCTCTCTGCTGGGAGGTAACTGATACAGGCCGCAAATTGCTTCGAAAATCAATGATTCGTAAAAAAAATTACAGTCAAAGCTAACATGCCGACTAAATTTAGAGAGTGCAGCAGTAGGTGATATGGATTTGGGTCATTTTCCATGACATTGGTAAAGTAGAGCATTCACCATTTCCCATGACTCGCATCAGCCTTCGAACATAAAAAAATGAATCTCCAGGGGTGCGCATCAATAAAAAGGAAGAATGTATCCTTTTACCTGAAACTGAATCGCGATTAAGCTTTATCGAACATGGCCATTTAAGCTCCATGGGGCTATTTTAATTTGATTCGTCGGTGCTCGCGATTTACTGACCTCCACACACTTCATTCCTTTTCACTCTGATGTTTAATTTATAAAAATAAATAATAAATCATAGAATTTATCCCAATGTATAAAGAAGAGTGATCAAAAGAAGATCCGTTTTTTCCCTAAAATTGCAAACATATAAAGAACTATAAGGACGACAGCTTCATTTATTTTTGAATACAAAGAAATTCAATAAATTTATGAACGCGCACCATTTAGGGTAATAATTATGTTATAGGGAAAAATTAATTGAATTGCAAATACTATTTTCATTATTTTTTTTAATTCATTCGAATTTAATGGTACCAAAATTTAAATTTCAGATAAAATAGTACGTTTGACTTGGCATAAAAATAAAAAGAGAAATATCTGTTCTATTTCAATATTTAATTGGAATATTAACGAATGAGCAAATGTATGATTTTGTTTCGTTGAGATAATGGTAGGAAAAAAATGAACATAACCTGTAACATATATTTGAAAAATGAAAAAAAAAAGTCACAAATCATCGTTATCCAAACTTTACACTAAAACTCTTTTGAATGCCATGAAACATATTGATAAACGTTTCTGCAATGATTTTGATACAAACTTAATACGAAAATTATATAGCATTATAATTTTGAATTTATTTTTCCATTGTTATAATTTTCGCATAATATTTTTATCCATTAGAAATATTTAATCACCAAGGAATTTGAACATTACACAAAATATTAAAATTTGAAATAAAGTAAAAAAAAAATTATTATAAAACACAGACATTTACGGATAAAAGATATACTTTAGAAATTTAAAAATGTCATCCGAAATATAAAAATAACACATCTTAAGAAAAACTTTCAAACAGAAACTCTGGAACTATGATTTTTTGTACAAAATCAATATGAAAATTATATAATATCGTGGTTTTGATATTATTTTTCCTTTGCCATGCTTTTCGTATAATGTTTTTACTAATGAGAATTATTTAACAGCTCAGAATTTTAAACATTACATATAATGCTATAATTAAAACTTCGAAATAGAGTAAGAAATACAATTGAAGCATAGACATTTTAACTTGAGAGCAAAAAGCAGAACTTGAAGCAAATATGAGATCACACACGGAAACAAGACGTAGTTTGGAAATTAAAAAATGTCATCCTATATATGAAAATAATACAACTAAAGACGAACTCCTCTACGGAATCTCTAGAACAATGATTAAAACGAAATCCCCTTCTCTTCGACAAGATGATGCAGATACCGATCGTTTTATGACCTTAATCCTCATCTTTAAAATAAAATTGTGGAAGCTTCAAAGATATGACTCATCGAAATGTGTACAAGCAGGAATCGATTTATTCTGATCGAACAGATTTGTTCTGACAGCTGTGATCTGTACCTTCACTTTCTTTCCTGTTCTTTTACAAAAGACAAATCGATTTTATTATTTTAACTTCCTGTTCTACCTACGGCATGTTTTTCTAAATCCTAAAGAGCATTAAAAGGACTTTTCATTGAAAAAATAAATCAGCAAAGCAATATCTATGTATTTGTGTAATGAAATAAAAATCCATTGAAACAACGAAGTCTTAGATAAGTGTTTTTTTCCCTTTAAGATTTTTTGAATTTTTTACGACCTATATATGAAACAAATAGTGAGAAATGAAATTTCAAATTCAAGAGACATTTTATCTCTCATCTATCGGTTCGCATCATATTAAGATATAATAACTTTTTTAAGAGGTCATTGTAAAAATGCAGTGGCAAAAACATTTTTATTAAGAAATTATAAAGTATAGAAAACGCTTTCATGCATGACATTTTGCATGTTTAAATGTTTATATTTCATAACTTCGAATAAAGAAATGTCATCGCGTAATTGTTGCAATTTCAGAGAGAAAACGAATTCTGCCAAACAACAAAATGTTTCCATGGCACAAATATTTATTCAGAATGCTAATATTGTCGCAATAGTGAAAGACGGTAAGAAAGTCTTATGAATCACAGGTTAAATTGTTCTATTTCGTATGTATCTTCTTCTAAAATGATAATTTCATAGACTACACTGAGGAAGATAAAATTTAATTACTTTTTATAAATTCAGAAGAGTAAATTGACTTAAAAATTCACGAAAAATGAAGAAACATATTAACTAGATTCTAATTTCTTCTTACTTATGAGACATAAAATAATAAATAAAATGCGGATAATAAAATTATGGGCTTCCAAGTCAGGTACTCATTTTTAATTTTCGATTCTTTCTTTACACCCAAAGCAATTTTATAGACTTATAAATATTTCAAGTAAAAATCTCAGCGAAATCTAGAGACCACATTGTGGAAAACTGAATCAACATAGAATTTTACTAAAGAGAAAATTTCATAGATTTTTTTAAAATTTGTATCAACTAATATATTTCGAAAATACATTTTTATATATATCCAATTATCTCAAAAGTAATGTATTGTTAGAAAAAATGAGATTTCACTCATTAAAAACCCTTCTTTTTGAATTCTTCTTTACTTCTGATTACCCAACTACCTTAGTATCAAAGGGAATAAATACAAAACGTTTTCTGAAGTATAATTTTGATCACATGTGAACTTTAAACAAAACTTTAAACGATACTTCTTAAGTTTCTGACTAAGCACATTCTTGAACGAAAATTTCCTGAAATGAGCTTATCAAAATATTCTGAAAGATACAGTCTGAGTAAATTAAAACGAAAATGTAGCGATTCATTAAGGATTCATAATTTGTTGAGTGCATCAGAAAAAATTTAAAAACAAAGCATCGCACTTTAAATGCTGCCATTTTTAGTACATTTCTTAAAGTGAATGAACCTATACATTCTTTAAAAGAAAATTAAATCTTAATTAGACTTAAAGAAAATATTCTCTATGAAATGAACTGAATCTTAAGTTAAAATATTGGTAGCTTTACTGTGACCTATATTTTTATTGTTATTACGGTAACTTTCATCTCGATGTGTTTGGTTTCATATTCTATTTATTCCATTGGATACGAGTTCTCCAATTTTTTGGTACTTATTGGATTGACTGATCAGTACACAAAAAGTTCAAACCATGATTTAACTTTCAATGAAAATATTTGAATACACCAACCAAAGAGGTCTACTACTTTATAATTAGTTAAAAGTTGGCTTTCATCACAAATTATTGATGTAATTTTCCAATTCTACTTCCCAGCGATTAATATATTTTTATTAACTAAAACAATTATTAAATTGAAGTCTAGAATTTTTGTAATTTAAAAAGGATGCGTTAAGAACGAGACAAATTCGCGATTTTTACAGTAAGTATATAAACTTTATAGAAATAAGAAATTTCAAAAAGCAGAAAAAGTTTCGCTTAATTTTGAATACTTTGAAAAATTCTAGCAATGCGTCAACTACCCACAAAGAGCTTTGTTTCTGAATTTTAATCGCAGTTATTTTTATACTTTTATTTAATAGTTAATGAATGGTATTATGAAAAATGATGCACTTTAAAACTTTATATGTAACTAATCAATAAACTTGTAACAGACAAACATATTCTACTGAATATGTATATACTATTCCGAATGTTTTCATAAAATATTCGGAGAATCAACAACATTTCAAAACCGAACGTTCTTTCATGTTGTTTGCATCAGGATATTTCGATGGTATCGGGAGACAGATGTCACCAACTACTGTTTCGTTCAGCACGAAAAACCAACCACAAATTGCACAAAGTCTTTTGTTTATAATCGGAATTTCAAACAGATTTTTGGAGAGTGAAAAGTGTTCCAAAAATGGCAATGGCAGTGATAATGTGCTGATCGAAATGGCCTTCAGCAATGACAGCGGCCTTTCAGGTACAAATAGAAAAATTATTTTTGTGAACAGCTAACACCGCAAATAAACACGTGTTCCTTCCGCTACTATGCGGTTTACAGTTGATTGAAATTATTGATATTTCAACAAATGATGACACCTTTTAAGGTACAAGTAATTCCCTTTCAAGCCAAACTGGCAATTATGTTTCCCATCAAAGTATACTTGCGGTACAATTCGGTCTAAGATACTTCATCATATTATCACCGTGGTCAGACAAAGCTCTGCATACAGAAAAAAACAGCAGATTGAAATGGAACGTCCCAATAATGTGTGGACAAAATTCTGACAGTTACCAAGAAACAAGACGAGTAGAAATTTACATTCGAACGATTCTGAAATGTTTATTTTTAAAATGCACATTAAACTCAACTCATCTTTAATAATTAATTGTAAATGACTACTCTAAAATGAGAAACGAATTGCTTGTGTTGAAAATAGCTGTTCCAAAACTATTACATTATTACTAATAAATAAAATGTGAAGTGAATTTTAAATTAAATTTAATTTATACGGATATATTTATCAAAAATGAACAGAAGAAAACATGATATTCGAAACAAAAAACGATTAATTAGTAGAAAAAGTTACTTGTCAAAACTGAATTTAATATTCGGTACAGAGTAAAGAAATTTGGGGTAGAACAAATCTCGGTCTGTTTCATTTTAATGTTTTTATTTTCAATTAGGAACATTCTCAATGATGAAAAATTGATTTTTAAGCCCTAAAACTTGAAAATTTTAAAATGTTCCATAGTAAAAATACTAAAAAATTTGAAATATAGAATGAAATGTTCAAGTTCGGTAAGGAGAGAACTTGGTCGAACTGTCGCTTGGAAGCGGCAGATTTTCACACTATAGAGATAGACACAACAAATCAAAATCCTCCTGAAGATAGACATTCCTCCCAAAGTACGCCCCACCGTCACAAGATTTTCGAAAGAGAGTCTCATCAGAGAAAGTTCACTGACGCGACTGGTTAGAGGGAAGAAAATAGTTTCGGAAGAGAAAAAGAAAAAAAAGAGCGAAAGTGAAGAAAACATACCTTTTTTCTACTTATTTCCTAAGACTGAGTCTCATATAATTCTCCTGCCAATAAACAGGATCAGTCTTTGGGTATTCTTCCTCATCATTGCACACATTTAATCGTCACCATGTAAAAGTTAGCCTAAGGTCAGTGAATCCGTTTTGATACGAGAGTTCCACATGTCTTTTTCCAGTGACCAGCGTGACTCGCTCCCAAAACACTCGGTTCTGTTGTGCGTCGATTTGTGGCGGTAGAATCGACCCGCCTCCGCGGTCCGGTCTATTTCGCACGGAGGGGTGGCGCTGCTCGATGCCAACAGAAGCCTCAAATGTAAACAAACAAGAACAGGTGATCATGCGAAGCTGCGCTTTTTTCGGCTACTCGCATGGACGAACTGGAGGGCAGTTTTCCTTTCTTTTATTATATACTCTTCGATAAGCCGAACTGTGGAAAGTTATATTATATTCCATTGGCGTTTACCATATCTTTAAAAAATGCCATTATTCGGCATTTTATATGATTTTCTATAATATATAGTGAATTGGGAAAATACACTATTTAGCTGTGACACTAGACATTGTATTTAGATACGAGCTTTTACAGTCAGTTATATTGAAGCATTCTTTTGAAATGATATACTTATAATTCATATCATCACTTACGAATAGAAAGATGAAAATTTGCATAACTCATGATAGCGGAACAATTGGATTTCGAAATGTTGGATGGATATTAAAATGGCTAAAAAATAAATGATATATGTTTAAATTTTAATTAACATACATATTAATAGAAAATCAATTGAAATAATGATCATAAATAAAATTAATGGTTTCCAATATGCACGATATGAAACTGACTCACATTTATGAAGTTCGATCGTTTTATTGTTCGGAGGTAGATAAAAAAATGTATTTTTAAATCTAAATGAAAGTTTTGTCATGAATGTACAAATTGATTGTCAAAGAAATCATTCTTCCGAAAATGACAATTTTTTTTCACCAAGATTCCTCTTTCACAACCTTCGTATTTCTGTTGATGAATTTCATTTATTTATTTTTTGAGATTATATAATGTTTATTGTTTTTTATTTCGATTTAAAATTGAATAGTTTCACGAAACTGGAAAATATTTCATTGAAAAAGAAAATTTTCAAAATTCGCACTCCAATATATATCATTGTCTCTGCTTTTAAAGTAACACAATGGGGGCAGAACAAGAAATTCTGTGTTGTGTTCGGATGACGAGGGCGAAACTTCAGATGCTTGCTCACTTCTGAAAACAAAACTCCCACACCACACCAACGGGACAAACCATATTATACTTTCACTATACCCACATACACAGCATACCCGCGGGTATAGCAGCGATTTGAACCTGTAATCCCCTGATTTCAAAGCTAAAATAAATCCTTCCTTCAGTCCTATTCAATCGTCACAATACCTCCAAGTCGTCACATAAGATATTGTTGAAGGAGGCTAATTTCCATCATACTTTCGTTTTAACCAAATAACTGCAAAATCTTTTCCATTTCTTACAAAACATAATCAATTCCATGAAATCGAGAAGACAACTGAAATCGTTTTTACATCACAAGAAATGATTTTCTAAAACATAAAATGTGCAATAGCAGAGTTTTAAAAAAATCGTTCCACAGCTTACAATTGTGAATAAGAAATTCTTTTCCAGCTTTTGAAAATGGTTAAATAAATGTCACAGATTCTGTCAATTACGACATAGTTATGAGGAGAATGTATTTTTAAGTCGACAAAATAAACATTTACACTATTTCATTCCGCCAATTTTTCGAAAAATAACTTGACAATCAGATTAAAATGGGAAGGCTGTTATTTCACATTCTCTTAACGAATCTTTCAAATACATATTTCAATAACAATGCGTGAATTTTCTTTTCTTGGCTCATTTTCAAGGAATTTTATTTCTTTCGTTCACTCTTCTAATATATAAATCCTTCTTAATTAGTAACCCAACATACATTTATAACGATGCGTACACTGCTTTCTGCAACGAAATCTAGGTGTATACATTGTCTTTTTCAGTTTTTAAAGAGAATTATTAAACACGAAGAAATTCCTAGGTGTGTTGTTATGAATGCCTGCTAGTGTTAAAAGGATACATGTAGAACTCTTTTTCTTTTATCTCTATCCGTGCGATTTTTGGATTTCCTGTTAAAGAAGTGGAACAGCGGAAGAGTTTTTTTGCAATAAATTGTTCACCCCAAAACTCCCCCCTCCCCCAAGAGGATCTACTCCCCTGGTTTCCCCGTTTAAGTGACTAAAGATTCTCCCCCCCATATCGAATCAACAAAGGGGCTGTATAGTAATTTTATAACTAAAATGTGCTCATAAAACATTAAAGGTAAATTGCTTTAGCTGTTGAAAAGATATTTGTTATTTTTTAAAAAAATAAATAGAGCACAATCTAATCAACAAAATTTGACAAAGGCAGCTTTTAATCTTTCTTAAATCGAAAAAATGGCCACTTATTCAATAAAAACCATGTTTAAAATATATTTTTATAATTATTATTCTAAACTGAAATGCAATTTAATTTCTAATTTCGTTACCCTACAACACATTCTGGTGCTCACAAATAAAAAATTAAGAATTTAAAAGACAATTTTCAACTTCCTGTAGTTCATTTCTCGTTCTTGTAAATTTGTTACACGGATGACAACAAACTTCAGATTGAAATCTGTCTTTTTTTTTAATTTAACGTTAATGTAAAAATTGTAACAAAATCAGAAAAATGCAGTTGTTTTATAAAAACTATCCGGTATGAAAAGGGGAAAAAAATCAGACAAAAATTTTGCAATATGGAGAAATAGCCGTACAAATTTCAACAAGTGATAATTCTAAAACTTAGCAACAATCGTAAGAAAATATTGTATATTGTGGAGAATCAACTGATTTCTTTTATAAAAGAACTTGAACAGTCTCTAAGCCGTATCAAATTAATACGCAATTCAGTTGAAAAACGAGCTCCGAGCTAAAGAACGAAAACTAAAAAACGGACTCCGTAATCAATGATTTACTTGAAAAATTATGCACTATCGGTTCTTTTCCTCAAAAAAGGATCAGGCAGGTATTCAAAATGAATGATTTTATGAGTTCCACTCTTAAGATTTTACTCACCAGACCAAGAAATTCGAATTAAAGGAGTGCGGTTTAACGTTTTCACTATTTAGCCCTATGACTCAGAAGAGGTGTAAAGATGTGAGACCTTTAGAAAGTACAATGTTAGTGCCAAAACCAATGGACTGGTATATGATTTATGGTGCTCGAATGCACCGACGGAGATTTAGAAACCTCACATTTCCTCTTATTCTATAAATATATATGCAAATTGTTTCTCTTTGAATTATTATGAATTTTGAAATTGCTGTTTGTTACACAGTCTTTGACTTGGGGAAACAGCTGCTTGTTTTTATTCTCAGTATATAATATTCTAAGAAGGATTTACACCAGGGGTTATTAAACCTTTTCCACTCGGCGCCCCTTTTGGGACTGAAAAAAAACTTTCTCAGGTCCCATTTCAGTCATAAAATTCTGCTCCAGCCCCAAAGTTCGAAAATAACTAAGGAAATATAGCAATAATAAATGATTAATACAGGGATATTGAATTAAAAATAGTTATTTAGAAAATTTGAATGAAATATTTTAAATTAAGATGATTTCCTTAAATTTCTTGTGTACAAATGCTAAAGAATATGAAAGAAGAAAACTCTGCGAGATTTTCCGCTGCCCTAATAGTTTTCGATCCACCTCACTTGGGATTGGAAACCACAATCAAACAAGATGTGATCTAGAATTATATAGCTTTCAGGCTGATTTCTGTACAAATTAAAATGGTCAGTAAATAAAACGTTTAATGTTGGCTTGATTTTCTTAATTATTGTATCCTTTTCTCTTTTAAATTCTTGGTTTTTCATTAAGTACTAAAAACAAGTTCTGTATTTTGGATACAACACTACAAGCTTTTTAACAGCGCCAGTTCTAACATCGCAGTTAGTAGCTTCCATATAATTAAAAAAATTATGAAACAAGTAAGTCACAAACACAAGTTATAAATGAAGATAAATAATGCTATTTGCTGTAAAGCAAAAATCAAAGTCTTCTAAACACATTCAGTTACAGATCTAACCTTCACATCAATAAAATATAACGAAATTATGAATAAGATTGGAGAACTATGATGATAAAAATAGCCAACTATCGTAAGAAAAATTAGAGTGCATCTATTTCTGTTTAGAAGACAAAAATCTGCATATATTAAACGTCATAGATAATATGCATAGATTGCACCATCAATGGCTCGTGATGTAACTTCAAAAATTATGCTCATTGGGCGAGTCAAGCCAAGCTTGTCTAAATACTTAAATTTATGGCTAAAAGCAAACGACCGAAGAAAATGTATTTTTCGTACCTCCTCAAATATCTGTCATATGATCAAACAAAACGTAGGTTCTTTTTTGCCAATTTCAACAAAAAAAGCCTTTTTTCCCTTTATTTTTTAAAACTTGCATTATTTTTATTCAACATCAGCTCGGAAATTAAATTGTCTAGAATGAATGGTTGCTTTTTTTTTAACTTCATTCATATTTATTTAACTCGGAATTCTTAACCTCCTTTTATTTCTACTTTGTAATTTTTTTGAAGTATCAAAGATTCTAAACCCATAACACATTCAGCATCTTATCCAATTCAGAGATATTAATATAATCAGGGATCTTGTTTAAAATAGATTCTAAGACCAGTTTTTTAAAATGTTGTCTAAGGGATCAAATAGCACTTAAAAAATGCTAAGTAAGCATTTTAGAAATTAAGCTCAATAGTGAAATAGAATGAAATATAAAAAAAGCCGGCAGCAATTCTACACACAAAATTCAGTTTCGAGATAGTGTTAAAGAAAAATGATGTAAGGTTTTAAAAAACAAATGGACAATATACAACTCTTTTTCTTGAATGAAATCGACTAAGGGTAAAATTACACTTTTGTTTATTGTTTTAAAAATACATAATCACATGCATTCCAATTTATTCAAATTTCTATCAAAGTAAGTCACAAATGAAACATTTTATCTCTACATAGTTCCACGTGAGCAATATAGTACATCATTCAGGATTATTTATTAGAAAGGAAGCTAAAAGATGAAATAATCTGTCTTCTAACATTTAAAGATATCTTTACTTTTGAAGATGCACCAACTAAGATCCTGCAACGAGCAATAACTTACATATCAGCACAACCTATATATCAGCAAGTGTTATATTTAACACTTGCTGATATTACCGGTGTTGCTCGGGATAAAAGTATTTTCTTTTCTTTTATTAATAAAAAATTAACTATGTATTTAACTGTCGCGAAATCATCGCTAAAACCTTCCTTATACTGTAGTATTTATGAGCAAAATTTGACGTACTTTTATTGTTATAAAAATTACAGTTATCACAAATAAAATCAGCTGTTGACGGCTACGTGGTGCAAACATCTTATGCGAAAAAGTAACAATATATTTAATGTTAGAACTCAAATAAACGCATTTTTTAAAAATGCATACAATATATTTAAAGGAAAAAATACTTTTATATAAAATACAAAACGCAAAATCTTCTTATCGCCTGTAACTTCATTTTTAATTTAACTGTGAAAATCAGTTAACCAAATGATTTTTAAATCTCGTAGTTTCTCGAAAAACTACCGACAGTACCAAAACATTTTTTTGAAAGCTAATTTTTGCCATAAGTTATTAAAAGCTTTTTATGAATGTGTTATATATAGAATAATAAAGAAAGAATTAAACTGAGAAAATCAGTTGTAAATAATAATTTTTATATCTCCTAGGATCTCAAAAAACTACCGACACTATCAAAAGATTTTTCTGAAAGCTCATTTTCGCCCTAAGTTATTAATAACTTTTAAAGAAAGTCACAAAATTCAATTAGACAATGAGAATGGCAACTCAGAGGGAAATAAATAAAATGATTGAAAATATGTATAATATTTTCATTCAATAGACAACATTTAAGATAAAATAATCTTTCCTATGCATGGAACCGGAGTTTTTATTTAATAAAATATTAACTATTTAATTAAAACTAAGCCTTCACTAAAACCTTCCAAATGCTCCATGGTATTTGTGAGCAAAATTAGAAGTAAATCTATCCAGCAGGTTGGATTTCTACACCTATTATAAACTATTTATGAATTTTCTCTTTTATTTCTATAGATTATTTTTCATGGAATCATTGAAATGCTGACATTTATCGCAGTACCATGGTTGAACAGAGATTCACTGTATTAAGCAAAAGGATGTGAAAAATGAAGGCAAATCCAGAACACAAATACACAGAAAAGAGCTCTTTTCTACTATATTCTTCTGTTGATTGAAAAAGAAGCTCTCTTTCTACCTTTACAAGTAGAAAGACAGCTTCTTTATAGTTGTAATTTTCTTTAATTGAAAAGTGACTAAAAAAGAGAGAAGCCTCTTAGAATTAAAAGTAGTTTACATAATTCATTTGTTAACATCCTTTGTTATCGTGATAAGAACTTGAATTGAAGTCAAATTCTAAGAAGCTCGTTTTCATGGGAGATGTCTTTTGGGAAGTTTTTTTAGTGACGGATACAATTTTCAATTTAAATCATTACTTCTTTTAACATGTCTAAGGTTTTGTTCCAGAGAGAATGATAAAAGTAGACAATGAAAAAAGTTTTTAGCCTGGGTTTTTCAGGTATTCTATTATTTAGTTGTTAGTTTTTGTATAAACAAGAAAATATACCTTTAACGTGAGTTTTCAGAAAAAAATCAAAAACTGTTTCAAAGCATTTAAATTTTTATTTTCTTATGAAAATTTTTTTAAGTTTATTTTTTTTTAGTTAACTTAGTATTCAACAACGAGGTGTACAAAAAAATAAACAAAATCCTAAGATAAATAAATAAATGAATAAAATGTAATTGATAAACAGTGACTGAAAACATTCCCTGATTAATATTTATTCTTTATTATTAGCTATATATAAATTTTGCCTTGTGCTTTTTGAAACGTTGTGTGCGCTATTTGTTTTCTTTATGTTTTTTAAAAAAAATTCTATCATTTTTTAAGTATACAGAAACATACGAATGATTCTATAGAAAAAATATTCATTCCGTAAGTGCTTCATTTTGTCTCTAGCTGATGAAAAGATAAGTGAAAGAGTTTCACCATAATCTGACACTAAGCCAATCAGTGACATCAAGCTAAGTGGGTGATGATGACAGAACGCACATCAACGAGAATCGCAATAAAGTCCTTCGTCTTATCACTTAAAACTTTTCCGAGGGACTGTTCCGAGCTTTTAGCTATCAGAAAATAGTACATACCTTTCCACGAATGCTGAACCGCTGTGTCAACATCCGCTGACAGCGATGCCTTATCTACAACAAACGGTTCGCAATTTTCACCTTAGTGGGCTTAACGCGCTCGCTTTTCTATAAATTGCTCATTTTACGATCTACGAATGATTCAGTAAATTTACGAGAGCAAAAAGTTAGAAGAAAAGCGAATATCCGGCTCCTACGTCTTATATTTAGAACTGCTTTTAACGTGAACGGTAGAAAACAAAACTGTTCGATTGCACTTTCAAATCAAACTTTGTACTGCGTTGTATCAGTCGAAAAAATCATATGATGGTTTCATCAATGGTTACAATACGCAACATACAGGGACGGATTAAGCTTGTTTGGGGCCCCTGGCGCTGAAATTCTTAGGGGCCCTCTCAAAGCATTACACATATGAACTTGTACATTTCGGTTTGCCAGCCATTATATTTTAAAATAAGATAATTTCGCCAACTTTTAAAAATTGTAACTATGCAGGGTGATTAAAAAAAACGTGACCAAACTTTAAGGGTAGATCAGGCATACAATAAGCTTTCAGAATCGCATAGGAACATGGGTGCGCAAACGCCATCTGGAGGCAGCAGATGACATTAAAAATAAAACAGCGTTGGGCAAAGTGCCGATACCTTTCTGAATATTAACAGTATTCAACTGGAATTTTTATGTAAGTTGCGCTATATATATGGCTCTGAAGTTGTGAAAGCAAAATTACGCTACCTCTCACTCATGCACAGTAAAAATTTATTTACTACAAATGCTAATATCTCCTTTACTACTCTACGTATTTACATGAAATTTTAATACAATACTCCTTTAATATATTTCTACTTACTCTGTAAGTGTCAAACATTTCCAAGGCAAAACTCGGTAAATTATAAGCAAAACACATGCGGGAAAATTTGGGATTTTTTGAAGAAACCCTTATATCTTCCCGAATATTCGTGCTATTTTTACGAAAATGATAGTAAAAGTTAAGAACATCACACAAAAGAATTGATGAAAGTTGAAAATCTTTATTAGCTTTCTGTGAAGCAGGGTGAGCCAAAATCACTCTTCGAGTTCATCAATTTCTGGTCTGTCCCTTGATACTCTCGTGACCGAATCTTTGTTGTAAATTGTGAATTAAAACCTATTCTTTATATGTTCGAAGTTCGAGAGAAATTCATCCAGCCTTTCGGGAGATATTCCGAAAAATGTGCATTATCAACTTCCTGTGAAGCAGCTGGATGTATTCGCTTGTGTCTGACCAAACTTAAGGCTAGGTGAGGCACACAGAAGCAAACTTCGTATTTTTTTGAATATCTCCCGAGAGGCTGGATGAATTTCCCTCGAATTTCGAACATATAAAGAATAGGTTTTAACTCACAATTTACATCAAAGATTCGGTCACGAGGGTATTCAGGGGACAGACCAGAAATTGATGAACTCGAAGAGGGATTTTGGCTCACCCTGCTTCACAGAAATCTAATAAAGATTTTCAACTTTCATCAATTTTTTTTGTTTGATGTGCTTAATTTCTAATATCATTTTCGTAAAAATAGCACGAATATTCGGGAAGATATAAGGGTTTCTTCAAAAAATCCCAAATTTTTCCGCATGTGTTTTGTTTATAATTTACAGAATTTTCCTTAGAAATATTTGACACTTACAGAGTAAGTAGAAATATATTAAAGGAGTATTGTATTAAAATTTCATGTAAATACGTAGCGTAGTAAAGGAGATATTAGCATTTGTAGTAAATAAATTTTTACTACGCATGAGCGACAAGTATATATCGTAATTTTTCTTTCACAACTTCAGAGCCATATTTATAGCGCAACTTATATAAAAATTTCAGTTGAATACCGTTAATATTCAGAAAGATATCGGCACTTTGTCCAACGCTGTTTCATTTTTAATGTCATCTGCTGCCTCCAGATGGCGTTTGCGCACCCATGTTCCTATGCGATTCTGAAAGCTTATCGTATGCCTGACCTACCCTTAAAGTTTGGCCACGTTTTTTTGAATCACCCTGTATATTTATGAATAAGAATTACATTTTATAATTTTTATGTTATTTAAATTTTTATAATTATTTTAATTAATATTTGTTGATAATTAAGATGAGTTGAATTCAGTAATTTTAAATTTAATTCTGAAATTCGCATGCATTAATATTTACATAAGTATTATAGAAATAACTGAAAGATTCGTTTTGAAATCAAATGAATACAGAGAGATTAGAATGTTGCGTTTAATTTACTAAAATTATGAATGCAATGCTAAACTTTAGTATATGAAAATATTACGAATTTTTATGAAATTTATATGGTTTTATTTCATTCCTGGACTTTAATGAACTTAAGATTATTTTTAGAAAATAGCTGAATCTGTTGTGATATTTGAAAAAGAAAATCATTCCAGCCCCCATTCAACCCAGGGCCCCTTGCACTGGTGCACCTAGCGTTTAATCCGTCCCTGGCAACATAGTATGATAAGGCAGGCAACTTAAAGTAATATGTTAACAAATTAAGTTACGTATAACTTTGTTAAACGCATATATTAAAGTTAAGCAACGTAATATTTTTACTGTCACATTGAAACACGCATATACATGCATTTTGATTTGTTCATTCATAACACACGAAGGTTAAAATCAATCTTTATAATTTTAAGGATGTGAATATAAACTGGAATATTTATGATATGAAATTAAGACAAAATTACAAAAGTAAGTTAATTACTCATAAAAAATAATAATAATAATAATATATATATATATATATATATATATATATATTTAAAATAACACATAGTTCAGAACTATATTGATGAGCATGCAAATATATGAATATATGCAAAATGCATGTATATCATGATACTTTTAACCATGCTAACTATACCTATATGAGGTGCGTAAACTGTATCTCCGCGTATATCAGTCTACGATCTATCAAATTACGATGCAAAATAATGGAGTCAAGTTACATGACGTCACATCCACATGGTAATCGTAATTGCTCTTGCCATCTACTACATTTAACTACACCTTGCCTTAAGCTGTACTATGAGGGGACATCCATTTCCCAGCTGCAAAATGTGCAACGGATTCCAAAATTAAACTGGAGCGGCACATTTGACGTGCGATGTATGAGTTGATGTGACTCCATTAACAAAATATTGGAAGCATTTCTTAAAATTCTCTTAATAAATAAATGCACACAAATATTTATTTCAATAATTGTGTACTTACATGCACCTGCGATTACACAAAAAAAGATTTTTGTGCATTTTGTCGCCACGCATTTTTTTTTATTTATTTTACAGGAGTCACCAATAAAAAAAAATTTAAGGAGCCTTGATGTCCAATGTATAAAAGAATTAGAAATTTTGCAACTAAACCTTCATGGATATTTTTAATGTTCTTGTTCCAAAGAAATTGTTCCCAGTAACCATTCTTCTGATGCATTTTGAACATATTACTTTTTCGCATTCGAAGTCTTGGGAACAAACACTTCTTTCTTAATTGATTCTCCAGAACTCCGAAGTTGTCCGTATCTCCCACGCTCGCCTAGAGACATAAACAACTAGCGGAAGGGCCCCCTCGGCATCCAAAAACGCTTCAATTACATCCTGTACAAGCAGATGAAGGCACTCATCTATCTCTTTAGACAGGAAGCAATAGCTACTGATTTGCACTCACAGGGATGGGGGAGGGGAAAGATCAAATTGCACACAAGTTCGTGGCATTTAGAGAAAGGTCTCATCTGTTAAATCGTCAGAGTGTGTTAGCTTATTTGTCAGCAAAAAGGTAGTTTTGATGAATTCTTATTCATTCACCTTTGTTTTCTCCAACAGAGAGATGATATACTGAAACTGATATACTGATTCATACTGAAACTTAGTGTTTGTTTTAAGGATTTATCGTAAAAAAATGCTTTAACTAAAATAAAATATACTTCTGAAATGAAAACTTTCGGAATGTATGGCTGTATTATACGGTGGGACGAAAAAAATTTTTTTTTTTTTTGTATGTGACTAGACAGCGGAAAAGTTGCTATTGGGTGAGAAATGAAACGTGGGAAAAAAATTAAGGAAATTGATTGGCATCTTCCGTTCCTATAATGACCTTGAAAATCGTAAAGATTGGCGAAAATCGACAGTTTTTTAATAATTTTTAAAATTTTAAAAATCTTCTTATCTGTTTATTATAGCATTACCTGTTAAGTACTGATCCTCTTAAAAGTAATAAAATTTATTTCATCAAAGTCTGTCCAAAATTTCCGGTGGCACATTCCCTCCAATGTTCCTCCAAAATATGTGAAATTACTTCAATACGCAATTTTTAGTTCCTAACCCTCAACATAATCTTCCTGCATCATCTTGTCGGTGAATTGCAACAGATCGGTGAATATGCATGGAAAAAGTTATTTAAGTCTAAAAATATATCAACTTCATTTATTTTCTTTGCTTATTGTAACACAATGCAAAACTAAGCTCGGAAATTGCAATATTATTTGTTACTTAAGAACAAATGGTAAGAATGCAGAAAATAATTTTTAAAACATTAACACACCTTTAAAGAAACACTTCATCTATTAAAACATCCTTATGTCTCATAAATTTTTTGCATGGCATTTTACTCTTTCTTCTTACCAAATGATACGTGGAAATCTGATTTATGGGAAAACACAGACATTACGGGCAATAGCATCGCTTCTGGACTTCCACAAACTTTTCGCGATACTTCTGATCAGCACTGCCCTTTGGATTTTGAGGCCCTGTACACAAATATGGATTTAAGCTTTTGTAAATAAAATTGTCTATAGTTTGATGAATGCGATTTCTCAAAGAAAAATCAGGATACCAATGTATTTATCCACCTTCTAGTTAGAACTTTTTTTTATTAAACTTACTCTAAGCACACATAAACTCAAAAGATAAAAATGAAAGGGTTCAATTTTATTCACAGTGGAAGTATTTCAAATGATTAAATATACTATGAGTAATTTTTTATGCTGTTTACTGCCGTTCATTTATTTTTAATATAGGCAACTATAATCTATTATTTATTTTCTGTCTAATGCTTTGTAGGAGGTGGGGACTTGGGAATACAGGAAGTAAATTTTTCTATATTTTATAATATACTAACAATTTCTGATCTACGCATAAAGTAGCTGGGTGCTTTGCCCACTAGTCACTAGCTAAGTTTAAACACACTGCTTCTGAGACGAGTTTAACGTATCGCTCAACTGCCTCTGGAATATGGAAACGTTCTATGCAGGTACTTCATCAGACCGAATAGGGGAAAATTATTTCATAACACTAATGTTTCGCAACAGCTGGGAGGAAGTTAAACTGCAAGCATCCATTTGAATAGTTTCCGTAGATTAAAAATTGAATTTGGTCATCCTGAAATTTCTGATCGTTTTTCTCTTTGCGACTGATTGCCTTGTCTAATGCCCAGTTCTCTGACATGTTTTCTCTCATCCAGTGCCATGATCAGAATCATATATTCAGCACGGGGAAAAGAATGCATTGCATTCGTTTACACGGTCAATATATTTACGTAAGTTTTCAAAAAGTAACAAGTTTGTTGATTTCTTTGAACACGTGCTTTGGGCTCTGTGAACTATTTCCAGGTTTTAATATTTAACAAATGTGCCATAGACGACTTCAAAAAAAGTTATTTTCTTTTAAGTAAACCACCAAGTACTTTCTAAGTTGTTGTTAATCACATGGATTGTTATAATTGACAATTATTGCGAATAGCCAAAATTACAATAACTTTGCCAATTTTATGGCAGCTGCAATACCTAAAAGATACCACTTATCCTTATTGAGTGCTTTTTTTAAATCAAAATTGGGATTAGGTATGTAATTTCCGTCATTTCCCAGAAATCAGACTTCCAGGTATCATATAGTCAAAAGAAAGAGTAAATTGTCATGCAAGAAATTTGGGAGACATAAGGATGCTTTAATAGATGAAGTGTTTCTTTAAATGTGTGTTAATGTTTTAAAAATTATTTTCTGCATTTTTGCCATTTGTTCTTAAGTAACAAATAATATTGCAATTTTCGAGCTTAGTTTTGCATTGTGTTACAATAAGCGAAGAAAATAAATGAAGTTGATATATTTTTAGACTTAAATAACTTTTTGCCATGCATATATATCGATCTGTTGCAATTCACCGACAAGATGATGTAGGAAGATTATGTTGAGGGTTAGGAACTAAAAATTGCATATTGAAGTAATTCCACATATTTTGGAGGAACATTGGAGGGAACGTGCTACCGGAAATTCTGGACAGATTTTGATGAAATAAATTTTATTACTCTTAAGAAGATCAGTACTTAACAGCTAATGCTATAATAAACAGATAGAGAGATTTTTTGAAATTTTAAAAATTATTAAAAAACTGTCGGTTTTTGCCAATTTTTACGATTTTCAAGGCAGTTGCGGGAACGAAAGATATCAATAAATTTCCTTAATTTTTTTCTACGTTTCATTTCTCACCCAATAGCAAATTTTCTGCGGTATAGCAACATGGAAAAAAATTATTTTTTTCGGCCCACCCTACTGTATAACCCTCTTGAAACGATTGTTAATTGTTTTTAGACAAACTTCATCTTTAACATCGACATTTTAAATACGATTTTAGTAGTTTTTATATTGTCGTCGTTCAAGCAAAAGTCACTACGTCCCAAACTATAGTTTCCAGATGTAGTCTAAACTTAATTGATTTTGAGTCGTTATGATAAATAGTAAAAATTATTTTACAGATTTCTAGCTATTACTTTTGGTTTATGGATGCTTATATAACAGGTTTACATCACAAAATAATTAATAGGAAATTCTAATTGACTGCAGTAAACCGTCAAATTGTTTTTGTGAACTCACGTGACTTTTGCGTGAATATCGACGATATATCTTTGTTAAGTATTTATAAAGGTGACTATGCATTAATATTTGACAATATGTTACTGAATGTCTGGTAAGAAAAATCTCTGCTGAACAGCAGAATACCGAGACTATTGCACTCGAAACAAGACTTATAGCTGTAAATTTTTATGGGTTTCTACAGAAATTTTTTGCACGTTTTTTTATGAAATAGTGATTGAGCAGAAAAATAATTAATAAATTCTTCAAGAAGAAAATTAAATTCAATAAAAATTTTGAAAATTTTGGAACTTAAAAATTGAGATTCATTAAATTTTTGCAATGATAGTCGGTGTAATTTTCTTTGCTTTTCTTTTTATTTAAAGGGAAAACTTTTGCTGATGTGTACTCTGCTTGAATACCATTTTCTAAGTTTATGTAACAATTCTAATATAATTATTAGAGCATGTAAAGGTCTCACTGTTAGACAAACAAAAAATATGTAAATTAACTTCATCATTCGAACTAATTATTGAATTCCTAATCCTACAAATATACATAGTTTTTAATTAAACTTCGTTGCGAAAACAACGTTTTGTCTTTGATCTTCAGCAATTCGATAAGAAAAAATTCAACAAGATTAATTTAATTCAGGCATATCATTTTTTAGAAGAAACAAAGAATTACTTTAATCTTTTTATTATTTATTTAGCGGATTCTCAGGTAAACAGACAGCATCGTCGTCGTTCAGGCAGAAGTCACTTAATCCAGAAAAACGTTTTGATGGACTACTGCAGTCAATCAGAATTTTCACTTAATTACTTCCTGCTAGAAACCTGCCATCTAAACATCAGTAAATCAACCGTAGGAGCTAGGAACCTGTAAAATAAATTTTACTATTCATCATAACGACTCAAAATTGATTAAGTTTCAACTGACCGCATCTAGAAACTACAGTTTTGGACTTGATGACTTTTGCCTGAACGACGACGATATGGAACGATTACAAGTAAAACTACACAACTGCCGCAGAATCGTTTGGAAATACCAGTGACTTCATTTAGTTATACATGGTTGGTACTATTTTAAGTTTTCTGCCAAAGTGGCGTTTCGTGTATTGTAAGCCAGATTATTTCGATTGCCAATAGGGTCACATGATGTAAGAATTTTGAATAATCTACATTTAATTTCGAATTACAGTGGACATGGATCAGCGATGTAAGACACCAGTACATCGTATAAAACTGATGCGCTGTTCTTGCAGAAAATGGATACATGTTAGAATGCAGATGCGCTGGACATCGTTTATTCTATCAACCATTTTTCAAGAAGTGAGCTCAACATAATCTACATTCTTGTTTTCTTCTTAACGACGCCGGGTAAAGAAAGTACAAAGCTGCTAAAACTGATGAAATTTTTATTAACGCTTTCTTCTCCCTGTTTTTGACTGCACTACCTTACTTGTAATATATTGAATTTGTCCTGTATCAGCACTGCAAAAATCAATGAGACCTTCAAATAAATAATAAGCTACACACGATTAAACCCATTATTGGAACAAGGCCTACCCTACTTGAGAGAAAATTCGATAAGTTTTGACTCGCTTACGTACAGGCCATACACACTATAATCACAGCCATCTTCTATCTGCCCCTTTTTACCACATAATGAGGATCCGTCAAACACATTATTGTTGAATGTCCATGAATGCTTGATAAAAATGTAAGCAACATTTCAAATCCAATTCAATCAACCTTCCTGAACTATTTATTATTGAAGGACTTCCACATTCAGAATTTTAAAGCTTTCGAATGCATTGAATTTTAAATAAATATATGCTACTTACTTTATTCTTTAAAAAAATAATTTTATTCTTGCTCAAAACGGTTAGTTAACATAATATGTCCCAAGAGAACCCAGAGTGAATATATTACAACAAAACCAAAACAAAATCCCTAACGAAATAATAATAGCCAAACTTTCGAAGTCCCGTCGTAAATAATCAAATTTTTGAAAGCCAATCGATAGAAAGATGAAGCAAAACTGAAGTTTCTCCTTTTTTTGAAAATTTTCTTTTCCTTTAATAAAAATTCTAACGTGTATGTTCATGCAACCATGTACAAAAATTGGAGAGAAGAAAAGTTTTTCCTATTTTAATGATATCATTTTTATAATTTTTGATTATTTTTAATATATAATCGGTATAAAAATAACTAGAGTAAATTTTGAAAATTTTTCCAAGTCATATATTTATTAATCCCTCTTTATACTTACTAACTTAAATTAAACACGTATATTTCTTGGTTATTCACCCGCTAGGTTACCTATCTATACCTATTGAAAGTTTCGCTTCTCTTTTCCAAGAAATATTGGTAATTAAACCTAAATTACCATTTTGCAAATGCATTCAATAATGGACCTCATTCACTTCAGTGACATTCGTAATAACTATTATATTGATATATCTATAAATTGTTCTATACAGTTGCATTTTGTGTAAATGTTACTGAGAATTGAAAGTTGCGTTTTCATTTTTGAAAATTTTATCTTGCATATTAGGTTGTGACAGTTACCACAACGTCCTCCTTTCTAAATCTTTGATGGAATATCATTTGGAATTTTAACTTTTCAGAATAGCTATAATTGAGAGCATGTAAAATTTTTTTGGGGGGAGGGGGGATCATGTTCAAGGACATACCAATAGGCAGACAGAAAGAAAATACTCAATTTTTCGCAACCAATAAAAAAAATTTCTGAATTTTTTTACACATCTGGTTGGAATATGTGGTCTCACGTTTATATCAGATGTTAAAAATTTTTCAGAAATATCCGTTATTGATTGCAAAAAATTGAGTATTTTCTTCCTATTTGAAATTTCAAAAAATTGAGATAGGTTGTGTTGCTTGTTAAGTGACAACTTTTTCTTTTTACACTTCGAACACAAGGTAGTAAAAAAAATCTTAAAATCTGCCCTCAAATCCATCTTTTTGGAACATCACACTTCAAGAGTTTTATTTATTTTTTCAATGAAAGCATTTAGGTAAATAAGAATGTTGTGCCCGTAAGGAAGGGAGAGGTGTCAAGTTAAAAATCGTGATAACTTAAGATATTAAATAGATTAAGAGATTCTATATCACGTTCTGTTTGCGTGCAAATTATATAAGCAAATAAGAATCATACTTGTTAAAGCATTTTGCATTGAACAGTCATTTACCACTTCGACCTGACCTCACTTTATTTAAAAATGAATATTACCCATCGATACTTTCAGGTTGAATAGTCGCGAACTGGTTAATTATTCTCAGAGAGCCTCAAAGAATGGTATTTATTCAGTGAAGTGCGATAATGAGAAAACAAAACTTTTGCATTATTTATTCTAAAGCCTTGCATCTCGTATTAACACACGTCCTTCACCCCAGAACCCAATAAATCTAATTAAAAAACAAGATGTTAATTGAAATTAAAAGAACTTTACTTAGCATTTTAACCTGTATGAATTAAATGGCATTGAAAAAAACAATTTATGAGCCTTTAAAACGGCTCTAGAAATAAGAAAACGATGATTAAAAAATTACTTTAAAGTGTTTGATGTAAGTATATAAGTTAAACACATGCCAATGCTCACCGATCCTCAAATAATTGTAACAGTTTTGATAGTTAAAAAATTTCTCATAAAGCAGTGTTGCTGATATATTTTTAGATAATTCTGTATATCAAACTTTAAGTCTGGCAAAGGTTGCTTTTAAAAAAGACAAACCGTTGATGATAGCTGAAATTACAAGAATTTAACATTTTAACCTGAATGAATTAAAAAGTAATGAACAAAAAATTCTAACCACATTTTTTAAACTACATCAGATCTGTCTTATTAAATTAAAGAAAAAGATTATGATTAAGAAAAAGTATTTTGCATTGTTTGATACAAGTAATAGTAAGCACTTATCAATGGTCACGGATTAAATCCTTAAAAACGGATTAATCCTTGTTAAAACACACCATATAAAACTGTGGTGGTGATATAGTTTTAGATAACTCGTTAATCAAATTTTAATTCAGGTAAAGGTTACTTTTAAAATAAAAGTCAACCAATTTACTGTTTATATGCATCTGATTAAGTGTTTAATAGAATTTCTGATTGCTTATTATTACAAGCAAATATGAATTAGGTCATTCAATTCAAAAGTAACAAATTTCTCCAGGTCATTAAATTCAACGTAATGAGTTGTAAGAGAATTGAGATTGTTCAAACAAAGTAGAGCAAGCAAGTTTTACGATAACTAAATAGAACTGAATCATTTCTCAAAATAGAATATTGATTTTTGATTGGAATTGCATTCCTTTAGAAAGCCACTTTTAAAATCTGTGTATTCAAAACTATTTTTTATTCTTTAAAATTGAGTAAAGACTTAATTAATATAAAATAATATCATTTATAGCCATAATATTTACAAAATGGGTTTAATTAATTTTTACTAGGATAAAATGCACTCTAGAAAATGGTAAAAGAACATTGAGACACAGACATTGTCAGCACTCCTGAACAATGATAACTTTCCATGCTGAATATGCTTAACAAAATGAATTGAGAAAATTCATTTGCTGAATGTGCCGACACTGTTAGTACACGAATTACTGCATTTCGAACGAGATGCGTAAAGATTTCCTTGAGTTTGCCGACATATGAACCAGAAATGGACCAGTTTCTCTGTAAAATATCCGTCATTTTGTTCCTAGCTAACTGATTTTGAATTTCTTCCCCAAACGGATGTAATTTTTGATATAAAAAATTGCAGCGGTTCTAACAGCATAATATAAAAATTCGCATCATATTTTCGAGAAGATATAGTTCGAAAATTCCGTACGATACTCTCAAAATTTCCTTCTGTCATGTTTATAAAGGAAAGAAAGTGCCTACATAGAGATGTGCGTACTAAATAATTCAGAGAATTAGAAAAATAGTCATTTCTTTTTGTCTTAGAAATCACCCATATTTCGAAAAGCCCTAAATTATTTTGTGTAAAACTAAATTATTTTGTTCTCCACACATGAGAGATGACGTTGGGGAATGTCTTCCGTGCATGTGTCTCTTTTCAATAAATTTTCGGGGTTTTTTTGTATTGATGTCAAATAACAGGGAAAGTATTTTTCATTAAATATTTTACTATTTTCCGTATTTTTCATTAAATATTTTACTATTTTCCGTATATTTCATTAAATATTTTACTATTTCAAACGTCAAAACTTTCCTTTAAAGTGTGAAGTTTAAAATAAATTTTAGAAAACTACCTGACTTTGTACACTTCAAAGCAACTTCCAAGTTTTTTTATTTTTAATTTTCAAAAATGAGCACCGAAAACTACTGGAATGTTTATTTATATTAATTGTAATGAATAGCTACATAAGATAAGATAAATGTAAGAATGACATAGTATTCTTTAACAAAAATTCCGTAAATATATAACTTTGGATGAAAATTAAATGCTCAAAATAATAAAGTAGGTATATCTTACTATTATATCTAAATATATATGAGTAGATAATCTTGAAGAAATAGTTAAAATTCGACCTTCACAAAATGCACAATATTCTTACTTTCTTCGATTAAGGTCTATTTTGAAGCTAAGCGAGGGTATTTTAGGCGTCAGTTTAAACCGTGGACAGATGGAACGATCAACACATAAGTTGACTGTTTACTTTTCACTGTGAGGGAGGATTTCAAATAATAAAAATCTAAAGACCAGGAGTGTAGTGGAGCCGGAACGTCATTTCGGAACTGCTTTTTTTTTATGAAAAATAAATAAGAAAAATTTTAAAATTCTCCTGTAAAACGGTTCGATTTTTGTCACCCAGGTTAAAACGCTCCGACACTGATTAATTTATAATTACACCTCCGCTAAAGACCTATATCAAGACTCATGAGTACCAATTATGATCGTATGATACGATTCTAAGTATTTTTCAAAAAATAATGTCAATAATACAATTTAAAAATGTAATTACAATAATGCATCAAATTTACTTAACATATCAATATTTGACGATAAGCCAAAAAATATCAATATCCCAGGAACACGACAAGATATTAGCACGTTTATTACCATCCATATATTCATTTCTTGTAAATAGAGAGGCAAAAAGAAATAACCCTAAATTTATTATTCACAATAACCGACCGTCGTGTGTCGCATACATCCAGAAATGTAAGCGACAAATACACATCGTATGGCAGTTAATGTGTTAAGCATATAAGGCACTTCAAAGTAAGGGGTTTTTATAATACATCGAGTCTGAAATATGTATCGCAGATGTTAGAAATGCGTATATAACGAGTTTGGAATATGTACTGTACAACTCTTTTTTTTTTTGTCTTTCGGTGACGCTAGGATCCTATCGCCGCCTACGAATGCACACTAGAAAGTATAACTTATTTTTGAACGCTTTCTTCATCAACAGGCTGTTGAATCATGCAGCTACGGTATGAATGTTAATAAACCTCGCGATTAAATCGCTGTTCATCGAGGCCAGACTAAGATAGTAAACAAAATATAACACTACCTTTCCACTGGAATATAAACTTACATCCTGCAGAGTGCGTGGGATACTTATTTAGTATCCTACTCTTCGTTCGATGAAACAGTCTGAGAGTATATCTATTATCCAATATATAGCCCAAAGAATGAATAAATTCTGTAAATAAACGAAGAGAATCGTAAACTCAGTCATCCAAGCATGGAGACGTCATGAAGGTAAACCTACTTTCTACTCATTGGGTTGCATCAGCTAAAACGCTCTAAAATGAACAGTGGCCTTTTATCAGCGCAAAATGTGTAATGGTCCAACAGCAAAGGCTTTCCTACAGAGAAATCTCCGCTTTCTAAATTATTCCTTACACTTCAAGAAGGGTTTGAAGAATTGCATTATTATATTAAAGCAACATTGCTCAATGGCTGATATCAATCTTATTTGGCCGTGAGAGCCCTTTGGTATTTGCTGTGGTGTTTTCTTATGTATTTTAAAGTGGATATATTTTTAGAAGAATAATTTGAGAGAGCATTTCATACTGCTAAAACCTTGAATGGTTGAATAACGTCAGTAGAGAATGAGAATGACCAAAACAAGAGGTTTTGAATTGATGTACCGTTTGAAGCAAACTGAGGGATATTTTGAGATAGACCTCCTCATTTAGACAGATATCGAAACGTAGACAGATATCGAGGTCGATACCTGACCAGCAAGCTAACGACACCTGACCAGCAAGCTGACGACACCTGACCAGCAAGCTAACGACACCTGACCAACAAGCCACTCTCTATAATTCCACGCCTTACCAACATAAGGTCGTTTGATTCGCGGCGCCAGAATCAATGTACACTAGGTTCTTATACACAGTGGAAATTTGAGGGAACCAGGTCTCGGATTCACGACCCTCCCGTGCCGAATCCGAGTCTACCACCAGAGTGGCTCTGGTTTGGACGGAGAAAGCATTATTTGAACTCCACCTTTTAGCACTACATTTTCAGTTCTTTTAATCAGAGTCCTACTCAGAGAAGCATGGAGGCGTCACAAATATCAAAATACCTACTCAGGTTTCATCTTTAGAAAGTAGTATTGTGTCAGTTACACAATATTTATAGTTAGAACTGTATATCTTTCATTTTTTGTTAAATTGCTTGATATGAACTTAATTCGACAGTTGCAGATTCGTACAATAGTATGATTTTCCACGTTAATATTGATGTGAATATGAGACAAGAATTTTTTTCTGATAACTATCTTAGTGACTGCGAATGGAGAAATTCCTTTCTAGAAAAATCATCCGCAATTAGTTAAAATTTTTTGTAAATAATTTTAAAACACTAATTGACCATATTATCTCTATTTTCTCTTCTTGAGAAGATAAAACTATTAAATATTAATACAAGTCTGAATATTAAAATTATTAAACGCTTACAGCTAATTGGTCAGACTTCTATTAAAATATTAATAGAAGTCTGAAACAACAAATTAAATTAATTTTAAAATCTAAAGTAGATTAATGAGACAATTACTTACCGGAAAATTTAAAATGATTAATCCTTTATGTTAGTCCATCTGAATATTCTTAAGCATCTGATTTAATTTGTTGCACTCACTTCGGTATGAATCTGTGCAGTGGGCATGAAACATAATTTGTAATGATTACTTAGTTGGAAGTTACATCAGTTGACATCCCGCCATCCCAAGGTTGACTGATTTGACAGATTAACGTCCCGTTTTGAAGCTATATAAAGGCTATCGGGGATGGATCTCGTACTTTCGAACTTAAGTCGGAGGAGGAGTGAAACATTTAAACCAATACACTAATCTTCAACTTTCCACAATTCATCAACTTAAAAAATTTTGGTCCACGACGATATGTTAAGCGTTCACATATACAACGGATGATTGGTAGAATCTTGTCCTAATTGATGATCCACCAATCTTTATAAAATTCCGTAATTTCGTGAGTAATCCTGCAGGAATGAATCTTCTAATAATTTGAATGCATTCATAAATTTCTCGTCATTATCTATGTGTTTAAAATTCCTTTATTAGCAACAAAATATAATGTTTAGCTTTGAAATGGAAAATTTATGGGATCGTCTCCGAGTTGAGGATCTACGGATCCTTATAAAATTCTATAAATTTGTGAGCGTTCTCCTGGGAAATCTCTTCTAAAAAGTTAATGCAGTCACATATTTCTTTGCAATTTCTTTAATCTGTATTTGAAGTTGCTTGAAGCTAAAAAATGCAGGTGTTTATTCTCTGCAAAGCAGATGAATGAGAATCTTTAGATGATGAGATGTATATATTCGGATATGAAAATTTTTTCCAATACTCCTTCCAAAATAAGCTTTTAATTTTTAGAAAATTAAAAGCATTATCTTTCAGTATATTAGCATTATTGTTCAGTCTACAAAATTTAAAGAATTTATGCAACTCCACATATCGTCTTTCAAGAAAGAAGATTTCATAAAAAGATTTTAGCCTATTTAGTGATTAAAGAAAATTTCTTCATACTATATTATTTCATATTTTTAAGAATGTGAAAAATTCTTCCTTCTTGATTATTTTTTGAAAATATAGCCATGACGTGTAGGCGATACAGACATTAATCAAAAGACTACAATCAATTTTATTTCTGCTGGGAGCAATAAATCTTCAGATGAGTATCTTCAACAACTGATAGTATGGTACTTTTCATATAACCAGAAGTTCAGCAACTAAGTAGCAGTTTATATCTTTTAAAACTATTCTTTTTAATTTTTTATACTATAAAGTTAATTAATTAGCGACTTCTTATACCATTTCAGTTATGATCGTCATGTTTTCCACAACAATAACTAATTTTAATTTGGATTTAAAAAGATTTTGTGGAAACAACTTAGAATAAAAACCGTCTCTTAATCTGCCTAAACTATAAATAAATATCATTTATTTGGATTCAATTTGTGAAACGAATAAATGAAATATATAACCACGAAAATAAAGGGAAAAACGTAAAAATTAATAAATAATAATACTCCTTTCGAAAAACACTCACTGAAAAATCCTCTACAGAATTCCTAGATATATCCTGAAAAATGTTTTCACTAGTTGATCTCCTTCGAAGCAAAATTGGAGCAATCTTTTAAGTTCTTAGCTGTTACGGTTCTGCGAAAAAACATCCCCAAACTTATGTTTGATTCCTGATATAATCCTTCCATAGTCCATCCCAATTCACTAACCTTTCTTGTGTCATTATTCCCACAAAAGTCCGCTCGGACACAAAGATAGCTTGCTTTGTCTCGAATAGGAAATCCTGTGATAGACTAGGAGCGGATTCATCCTGTTCCCATGTTAGCCACAGAACAGGATGTACTAATAGAGAACGGACAATTAATTATAGATATCTCTCGTCACTGTTCTGTTTTTGCTGCTGAAGAGACCGACGTCACATTCTGCGCACGAAGGAAAGGGGTAAATTGAATGGCAGATAGAACGCAGTGTTGATGGAGATGGGAAGGACTCTTTGGATTTTTTTATTCCTTTCCAAGAAACAAACTACATTATTTCATAACCAATGATCTTTCATTTACATTTTAATTTTCCTTTAAAAAAAACTGTGAGATGAACTTGTTTCTGATTTTAACATTTTTTAAAAATTTAGAATGGTTTTAGAATGGGTCAGAAGTATTAAAACGAGCCGTGAACATTCTTATACGGTTGCCATGTAATAAATTAAATTTTCCTAACCGGCAAAGGTTTAGTTAGATCATTGTCTAGTTTTGAAATTACACGACGGCTATTTTGGGACGGACCTCTTAATTTTGAATCATGGCCAGATGACAGGGACAACACTTGAGTCGTTACCCCCTCTCAAAACTTCCACACCACACCAGCGGGAGGACGTTTGGCCTTCGACAGAATTAATGCACACCAGACTCATTTACATGGCAGATTTTCCATGGAATCGGGTCTTGAACTACAATCCTCCCATCCCAAGGTCGAGATTCTGTCACGAGGCAGCCGCGGCTTTAAATTTTATAGCAAGGGAGACATCTGACAAAAATTGTCTATATTTTAAATGCGTGCCGCAGCAATATAATTTGTTAATTAAACGCAACTAAATTAATTTAAATTCTTCTAACAATTAATTTAAATTCTTCATCCTTTCAGGAAACTCGGACTGGTGATATGGGTATGATAAGTTTGAAAAGTGAATTCAATTAGAAGCGAGACTGATGGTATTAATTAAAAAGACAGTACCAATATTAAAAAGCTATTTAATTTATAGTTATAATGCTGTTGCAAAAGACACGATTCACTCCTTGTCGTTGATCTGGTTTCAAGGAGCATTGCATTTTTTTTTTAATTTGACGCAGAATGAATGTTTCTAAAATCAGAGACAAAAGTGTATTTTCTTCTCTTCTTTTGTGTGAATTTTTACAGACGCGCGGTGAAATTTGTCATGATTCCGAAGGAAATTTTTTTTTAAAGAAACCAATTATGTCCACTCTAATTAAAGGCAATCTCAGAGTTAAAAAAAAGTAAGCATAATTCCTTTAACAATAGCACGATATAAAAAAAAAAACAGTATTCATTGACACACTTAATGAGAACTTTGAAAATGTGTAATGACGTTTGTAATTCAAGAATTTGACAAGATTAGGGCTGTGATAACACAAACTGAAATATTCGATTTCTCGTTGTAACCCATTTAAGTCTCTTAGAATGTATTACATTTCTCGCATTTCTAAATTTGATCTTTTCTCAACTGAAAAAGAAACAGATAGCTTTCGTTAGATCTGTTGGAAGAGTGACTTTTTCTAAATCCGCAAGATTGGGTAAATCATAACAATGCACTAACTACAGCGGAAGTGTTTTTGCTATTTTTTTCAGCTTATTAATTATTTTTGTCTGTCAAATTCAATTACGTGCTTATGATAATATCTTTCATTTCCATGCTTTATTCATCGTTCATTTTTATTGCGAAAAGGACGATGTCGGTACCCTAGAACAATGGTGCGCAAACTATTTTCATTTCCGACCTCCCCCCCTTTTGCGTAAAATTTGTCGCGACCCCTTACAGTTTTTGAAGAAAATCCTTATATTTTTTATTGTCAAATAAATTTCTTTAAATTTGGCGACCCCAAAATTTCTCTTGACCCCTTGGTGAGTCGCGACACACGTTTTGCGCACAACTGCCCTATAGAAGTAGCAAGTTACATAAGGAATAAGAAGACATGGGGTTTTATATTTGTTCCATTTTGCGGTAAATAAATTTGTATCCATGACAAACCTCCGTCAGAAGTCCAATTTTAAAGTAACATTCAAAGTGTTGTATTACTTGTGCATGCACTCGATTTCTAAGCGTTCATCACAAATTGGAATGTTGCGCTTTTATTTTTTGTTTGTTTCATGGTGCTGCAAATAAATTTGTATCTATGGTGATTTTAATAAATTCTCCAGGTTCGCTGCTGCATCCTGTGTTATATGATTGAGTTTCGCGTTTGTATCTTCATAGGATTGCTAAACGCGATTACCATTCAAAGAGGTGAAGTAAATGAATTCTGACAAGAGATTTTGGAAACACAGAAGTATTCATTCACTTGATGGTACTGTTCGAAGCAAGAAAACAAACAATGAGAAATGGGAGCAAAACTTCTGGGTCGCCATCTCTAAACTGAGAGAATAAATCGTGAGTAAGAGGAGGGGAATCAATAACTGGAGGAATCGAAGGTTACGAAACCCTTTCTTTCCATTCCCTGTTTACGAGCATTACTTGATTGTTATTATTTTTTTTAAAGATAAGCATTCTATCAAAGAGCTATTCATATTAGTTCTAAAATAAGCAAGTGGCAAGTTTACCGATAAGTAGCTCAGAAACGTATGCGAAAATGAAATGAGGTTTCAAGATAGCTGAGGTAGAATCATTTTAGGCACGAAACGTTAATGTAAAAAGTCATTAATTTTGTTTATGTTTTTAAACTTTCAAGGCAAAAGAGGAATTTTGTTTGAAAATAACGTTTACAAAAGTCAGCTGAATCCTTGTTGTAGTGAAAATATTTATTCAAAGAATGCATTTTGTGTAATACAATAAAGAATAAATCGGTCCTCCTCTTTGAAGAGAAATTTTTCACTAAAAAGAAACATGAAGGACTACTGAAGCGAGCAGTCTTCATTCTTCATCGACGGTGTTATCGAAATATATCAACTAAGTATCTTACGTTCGTTTTGTTATTCACTTATCTTTAACTTGATTTGTTTCATGTTCTTAAAGATTTAATTTTGTATCTATTTCGCACTCACTTCCTGATGTGCTAGAATTTTGAAATTTTACATACTTACATATAATTTTACATACAATTTTATGTTCTTGATGACAACTCACTATTTTAATATTTTCAGAACTTATTTAGCGGTAAATCGATTAAATTTTATTAAATTTTGATTCCGTACATATGGAATTACAACCACTCTGTAGTGAATTTGAGAAAAATTTGTTTTCAAGATTCCATTTTATTTATAATAATGAATTATAAATTAAAGATTAAAAAGTAGAAAATGATTAAAATAAAATAATTCAACCTTTAAGCTTCTAATGAAAACGTGGTTTTAAAAACTGTTTTTTTATTATTAATTTTAGAGAAGCTTTGGGCTTACGAAGCATTTGATCTACAAATGGACACGAAAAATAAGATCTTTCAATTCAACTGAGGTTTTTCGTAACTTGAACTAGAAAGACAGAAAGTGTCCTTTCTAGATTTGAGCCCCAAAGAGAGCCTCAAAATCTAGTTCTAGAAATTCAATATTAATGAAGTAATACGAGAAAAAGGAACACTAGAGGAAGTCGAATGCCCACTTTATTTTGAGTTAAAGTATCTTGCGAAAATATGAATGAAACAGAATTATTTAGAGTTGTCACAGTTGCGCCGAATATGTATAAAACTTTTTTATTTTATATTTAGCGTCATTAAGAGAAGAGTTGATGTAACATAAAAACAAAATCTTAGGTAGCAACTCTCTGAGAATCACCAAGCAACCCCTCCTAAAGAGATGAATTTGAGAGTGTTTATACAGATCTTGATGACACCAATGCTTTTATTTGAACAAGTACAACTGACTGTTGAAAAAAACTTAGAAAATATAAAATGAAGGCTTACCTAAGAAACAAATGAAGGACAAAAAAGTATGAGTATTAAGAACAGACGGTTTTGAAATTGGGCTGGCAAACGAAATTAAAATGCAAAATCTTCTGTGCAAATAAATATTTAACTGAAAAAATACAAAATGAATAAAAATAAGTGAAAAGTGCATATAAAGAGCAAGAAATTTCTCTTTCTTCATAGCCTATTCCATTCAAGTTTGATTCGTTCTTTTAAAATACGAAACTTTAGTAATATTTCTTATATTCTTGTTGGAATTTTTCTTTCATTTTTAATGATTGATTGATAAGACGGGGTTATAGGATTTTTAGCTGCAAAGGTTATCATCCGCGCATTCACAAAATGTTCGAATTAATAAATGTAAAAAAAAACTTCAGATTATGAAGGAAAACATACAGGTTTTGTTTATTTTCTAAGATTTTGCTAGTGAGCTCCCTGAAACTGTAGGCTGCTGAAGGGGCTCCCAGTTTGTTCCAGAGCCGACAACGAATACTTGAATACCTAGAGCAATGAAGCAAATCATGGTCCAGATTATTGATACGTTGCAAGAATTGCACATTGGGTTATTCGATATATTAAATTTATTCAAAAGACCGGGTGTAATTAATGCTTTACTAAAGATTCTGGCACAAATTCTGATATCCGGAATTTCTTCAAGTTTTTCGCAATATTTGCTAACTCTATAATTTTCTGGAGTTATTTTTTTACTATTTTGTGCTTGATACAGGAAAGTATATATTTCGATGCAATCCAGTTAATGTATGGGCTGTTTTCTGTAACTGATTTTGCGAAAAAATCCGCCTTTTCATTCCATAATTCATTTTTAACGGTTACAAAAAACTAAAAATGAAGGCAATGGCAGTGCAGTTTACAAAAATTAATCCTGTAGTAGAAAAAACAACTAGACTGTCAACTAAATTGATATTTTAGTTTTCAACATACAAAATTGCATATAATCAGTCTCACAATGATCAGAAAATGCTAATTAGTCGATAATCTTGGAGAAGTTAATAAAATGTTTTTAAAATCCAGATTATCAACGACTTATTGCATATAAAATTATATTTCTGTAACAATTTATTTCCAGAGCTCAGAGCAAAAAAAGAATGAACGAAAAGATTTTTTTAATATAAAAGCAACACTAATTTTCTTAGCATCCCACTTTGAAACTACACGATCATTTAAAGTTAAAACTAAAGATCGAAAAAAAATTTTCACTTTAAATACAAAACAACAAGATGAAATGCTCTGAATTGTTCAACGAATTACATCACGACTCATTTCGTTGTCTTTGGAAATTTACAAAATTATCTACTCATTAACTCGTTTCGTATGCAAAGTCTTTCAAAATAAACCTTCTTACAAAAATTTAAAAAAATATTCACATCTTGTTTTATTCGAAACCCGGGAAGAAATCAAAGGTTTCTTTGAGTAAGTGATATTAAAATAAAGCTGAATTTCTGATAGATGACGAATTATTAGAAACGGGAATCACACACAACATATTATAATTAATTAAATTATTCATAAGTAAAATTTCCAATATAAATAGATACATTTCTAAATATTTTATTTGAATCCTTATATATGATTTTCCATCAAAAAATGTTTTGTGTACGAATTAATTATGAGATGAAAAAAAGACATAATTGGGTGGGAAATTCTGAAAATCTATGAATTTCTTAGTGCGGATAAATATTAGAAAATGTTGATAGTCTATATTTAAACTGTGGAATTTGAATTTAAACTATTGTTTCTTCGAAATGAACAGGTTGCTAATCTTGACCAATCAAAAATTGTTTCGTAAATTTGATTATTATAAAAAGCAAACAGCACCAATTTTCAAAGAACGATCTTTACTAGCTGTGGTTAGAAAAACATTCAGCTGTTAAAAAATAACAATTTTTCAAAACTAAATAATGAACTCTTTTTATTTTCTCAACTTGTTTTCTTTTACGTACTGACAAATCGTTAAAAATACCTCTAGCTGTTAGCTTTTTCTAGAAAAAGCGTATTATTTTATGTTATCTTTACTTTGTGTGCTGATAAGCAATGAAAAATATAATAACAGCAAAACATTACGCAGATCATCGCCAATAAGAATTAAAAATCGATTGAGAGAAGAAGTGACCGAATTTAAATTCTGAACTCATTATTTTTAAACGTTTTTTTTTTCTCAACTGTTATTTAATAACGACGAAATTCGTTTTCATTTTTTTGAAATCATTGAAACCCCAACCACTAATCTTCATCCACATTTTCATTACGGCCCTCTGCTGGACATTCTTTCCCCAATTTTTAAAACAATTCTCCTATCTTAAGAAACAAGACTCGAAATGATGAGCTGTCAAGTTGTTCATGTTCATTATCCCCAATAATCTCTGTAAGAACGTGAACAGTGAAATGCAGTGATCTCGGGGAAATGGAAACGAAAGATCGGAAGTTTCCTTTATTTGTTAATTAGTATTTATTTTTAATGGTTTTTTTCCTCAACTATTATTTATCAACGACGAAGTTCGTTTTCATTTTTTTTAAATCATTGAAACCTCCATCACTAATCTTTACGCACATTTTCATTTCGACCCTCTTTTGGACGTTCTTTTCCCCCATTTTTAAAACAACTTTCTTATCTAAAGAAACAAGACTCGAAATGATGAGCTGTCAAGTTGTGCATATCCATTATCCCTCTAATTTCTGCAAGAACGTGAACGGTGAAGCGCGGTGATCTCGGGGAAATGAAAACGAACGATCGGAAGTTTCCTTGTGAATCTGCGGCAGGAAAGTGTGTCGCATCTGCGGAGGAATGCAGTATCGATCAATCAAGACAATTCGCCATTCTCTAGCCCATTTCTGATTACAATTCACGCGATAGGTGCCACTCTATACCTATTTTTCGAAGGTTTTGTTCAAGAAAAACACATCGCTTTCTGTCAAAACAATCTGTGACAAAGAGATACACCAGAATTGTGAAAAAGTGTACATGTAACATTGTTATAAGGTTTCCTAAAAAATGTTGTATCGAGCGTATCTTTGTTGTTTAAAAAAGACAATTGGGGTGAAAAAAAGGAGTTGGATTCCCAAAATTTAGAAACAGTAACATTATATTTTTTAAACTATCCGAAGTATCGTTATTAAAATAGTATCCACAAATATTTATGGCAAATTAATATGCATTAAATAATAAATTCTTCATCATTTCAACAATGGTACACGATAGATTCCACGGTATAGCTATTTTTATGAAGGTTGAATTCAAGTAAAACGCATCGCTTACTGTCAAAACGACCTTTGACAAGTAGATACAACAGAATTGTGACAAAAAATGGAAAGGTAACATTGTTGTAAGGTTCTCTAAAAAATGTTGTATCGGGCGCATCTTTGTTACGTAAAAAAGAGAATTGGTGTAAAAAAAGGGGCTGAATTCTAAAAAATAAAAGGCAATATTATATTTACATAACTAAGAGAAATATCTATATTAAAACAGTTTTCACAAATGTTTATAGCAAATTAATATGAATTAAATAGTGGTTTCTTCAGAAAAAAAAGATACGCGATAGATTTTATAGTATGCCTATTTTTGAAGGTCTTGATCAAGAAAAAGAATCAGGTATTGTCAAAAAGTCAAGAACGTGGCAAGTTGGTGCAACAGGATTTGGGCAAAACATGTACAGATAACATTGTTATTAGGTTCCTTAAAAAATGCCGTGTTGCGCGAATATTTGTTAAACGAAGTAGGGAATTAGTACAAAAAAAAGAGAGGATAGATTCGAAAATTTAAAAAACTTAATATTTTATTTTATAAATATGAGAAATGCCTTTTATGTACAATTTTCACCAAAAAGTATTACATATTAATATGAATTAAATAATATTTTGTTCGTCATCACAAAACACCACCATTAACTGAAGACATTCTCTTTTATTTATTAAGTTCTCTTTTATTTTTATTTAAGAAAATAAAATGAATGTTTTAAATTAATCAAGCATCATTATCACAACGTTTCTCAGTTCAATGCCACAAAAAAATTCACACCCGCGATCGAGTAACATTATCATTTATAACACTTCCATAGATTAATTTTTAAATGAATTTTCAGCTCATGATTTGGTCGGTCATATTCGGTTTCGGCACGTTAGAAAGTCAATGCTGATGAGAATAAAAATAAGATAAACGCAATCGACCTTTTGTGTTCCAAATTCTTGCTTCAGCAATCATCCTGCTACTAGCCATCAATTATTGTCTTCTAGGACACTATTCCGTGTCATCAGGGTTAATTGGATAGATCGTTTGAATAAGACTTGAATGTTAATCAGTGTGTTAAGAAAGAATTCGGATACAATGCTTTCAAAATGATTCTTGCATCTATTTGATAACAGGTGCAGCAGTGAATTGAATGAATTTATAAACGCCACCAGAGATTCAAATTTATTCAGTGCATCATGAAATAAGTATAAAAGGAAAGCACACTATTCGCAATTTGTGATGAACTCTTAGAAATAGAGTGACATGAAATGTTCAGTTGTTTGAAAGTGAGATTTTTGGCAAAGGATTATCTAGTGCGCGCATTTTTTCATCTTCACCTCACTTCCTCTCGGTTATTACTAAAGTGATTAGACGTTCTGAATAGCCGCGACAGTCCCGAATTTTAAATATTTATCCCAGATTGTAAAGGTGTCTCTTATCTGCCCTGAATTTGAAGTAAATTTCCATAATTTTACTTACAAGGAAATAGCCCAGGTAAAAACATAAATTAGATTCGATTTTAAAGAGAGATATTCGTTTCAAATAGTAAAGTAAAATTAATTTCTCATTCCTAATTTTTGCTATTGTCATATAGTGACCAAACGTCCCAGATTATCCAGGATAGTTCCGATTTTCGATTCTTTCCCCCAAACAGAGAAAGTGTCCTGTATTGCACGTTTTTTGCTTATCCGTGAATAATTCATAATAAAAATAAGAGTATCTAGATTTAATTTTTAGAAAGTTATTTTCTGAAGAATTCTCCTTCCCAACTTTTACTTTACATATAAGGTTATTCTAAAATAACCAAAGTGGATAAATAAGCTTGAGGGAAAAGAAGTACAAGAAACAGCACACTATATTATTTATGCTTCTGTTTGCAAAATTTTATGATTAACTATTTAATTATTACTGATTTTTATTATTTATTCATTTGCTTAATTTTTGAATTGTAAAACTACCTCTCTAACCAGTGTCCTGGATTGTGCGCTCGAGCTTTAGAACGTCCCAGATTGAAGTTCAAAAAATCTGGTCGTATCAGTATCATCCGTTATCTCCCATATATTTACTGCACTAAGATTGCAAAAGAGGGAAAAATCAGATCCTAATGTGCAAAATCAAAATGATCTCAATACATACGCTGCATGAAAACTTTCGGATAATTTTTTTTTTATTTTAAAAAGCCTTTTACTCCGAATGCACATTGTTCGCTAATTTTTTTATTGCCGAAAAATGTGCTTTCGTTGATTACATATCAAGACTAATAACCCATTTTGCTGCCTCGCCTTTTACAATGTCACTTGTATAGACCACTTAGATGATTTTGAGTATAAACAATATTCTAATGTTAAACGTTATTCAAATATAAAATAAATATGACATGAAAGTTATTCAAATTTTTTTCATGAATATTACCAAATGGAATGCATATAGATTTTGTTGATATCAGATCCGGTTGTATCTCTGAGTGACTGAAATCTTTACTGCAGTTTAATAAAATTAAATTTTGTAACCCTTTTAGTGCCGAACGACGATATATCGTCGTTCGCAACACTTGCAAAAAGTGCCAATGGCGATATATTGTTGCGTATGCGATGGCGCCTTACTATTCACATAGCGAGAGAACTCTATCTCAAAATAAATTTATAAAACTTTATATATATAGTTTTATTAATATATTCGATTTATTAATAATATTCGATTAATATTATATATTAATATTAATAATATTCAATTAATGTTAATAGTATTCGATTAATGTTAATAGTATTCGATTAATATTAATAATCTTCGATTAAAATTATAAGTTAATATTCGATTTTTCTGTTTTTCATAATGTTTATATTTATGTTATTCGTATGATTTTCAACAAATATGGAAATACAATTGGCATTAATTTATTCCCTCTTTATTTCGTAATATGCTCCTTTTTGAATTTTATAAACATCGTTCTTATTTTGCTTTTTATGAACTTTTTCCCAAACCTTAACAAATTCGTCAACTTGGTCCAGCATTCTTTCCATAGGTAGGATACTTTCGGTCGGCACTAAAAAGGTTAAAACTTTGCTCGGCATGAACTGACATAACTAACTGTTTGATGGAATGCCATAAAAAGTAAGCTTGATTATTAAAGAAAAAGGAATTTAATGTTGTATGTGATTCCAAATTTAAATCAGAAGAACATGTTTGCCCTTAAAAGAAAAATTAAATTTAAGAAATATTTTTCCATTATTTAATATTCATGTGCACTTTTTTTTTTATCTCGGTGCCAAAATTTTATACCGTATTTCATTTTCTGAAAATGATCGAAATTAATTTAAAGTCTTTTAAATACATATTTTACAATTCAATATTATCTTTTGCTTGTGTAAAGTTTCCTCGCAAAAGATATATCAGGAGAAAATTATATTGTTTTGAGAAGTTGTAATTTCCTTTAATTTAATTAAGTAATTTTATCCTTTTTTAAATGAGTGCGAAAACTGGAAATAATCCTTAGAATGCTGAAGTGCGTTCGATATAACAGAACGTACAGGAATTTTTTTATTGAATTTTATAATTTTGCGAATGTTTCCGGCTGATTCCTTAATTTTGAAGATTTTTTAATATATTTGTACAATTTCTAAAGAAATGAATTATTATTCAGATCTATGTTTATAGATAAAACAAATAATCGAAATTACGCGATTTTTTCCTCATATCACCAAAATGATTTTTGAAGGTATTTCAAACAACAAAAACGAAATTAAAATGGAAAATACCGCTAACGATAGTTTTTGCGTCAATTAATTTTCTTATGGTTTTTTTTATGTAATATGACGAGTCGCATATTTTAAAAACACGATAGTATGTATACTATGCGTTTTATTATACAAAACATGCGATAGTATGTCATGTATTCAAAATATACGACTAAAAATAAAAAATTAAACTATAGATACTATCTAAAGTTTTAATTTTATTTTTAAAATTTCTCTCTTTTTTTTAAAAAAATTATTCCATATTCAAGGGTTTTTTATATTTTTCTACTCAAAATCAGCTTTTACAATGTTGCAACTTCTTTCATTTACTAGAATAATTCAATTATCTATAAGTGATTAACATTAAATTAGGACTTTTAAAATTTTGCTATTTGCAAATTCATTTCAACTGAAAAGAATTTGCTTTCTCTATTTTTGTATGACAAATTGTGTTTTCTAGAGACTCCAGATGCACAATTACATCGTAAAATATTTAATTTAATACCTAATTACAAGGAAATTTTTTGCATGAGGATGAATTAGTTAATTATGTGCGTTAATTATAGCCACTGACAACTCAAGGTGACAGTACAAAGAAAAGAAAGCTACATGGAATCGCATCACCTATTAGTGAAGTAATAGTCTGCATAAAGAGCTCTACGGAATTCAAGACATTTCTTTCTGAATGTCGATTATAAGCACTTAAAAATAGTTGTTGTTCAAATACATCAAATATTTTTTAATGCATTAGGGTTACATTCAGAACTTTATAACTGGGCATTAGTACCCACTCCCTAGTTTTTCCAGTAATGTCAACTTGAGTCGGTATTGACTAAAATAATTCAGAAGTCATCAGAAGCACTCATTCACAGGGCTTTCGGGATCTCGAACTTCTTGTGCGGGACCTCACAGGACAAGAGCCACCGCTTAAGAAGCCTTGGTCTAGATATCTAGGGCTTATCAAATTTATAACACTCGAGTGAATTTATAACATCGAGTGAAAAGATATTCTGTGACCCCAGTAATGAATTGATTATTATTCACGATGCCAAAAGCAAAATTGAATATTAAAATGAAGCATTGATTATCGATAAATAGAAAGAAACTGAGTAAAATGTGTTATTCTCGTAAAATGTTAATGAAATGTTTTAAATCAGTATGGATGTTTTTAGATATTTTGCTTTTAGGAAGTAGATGAATCTGGTGGAAGGATTCGATATTAAATTTTGCTGCTCCGAAATTCATGAAATCGTATTACCGGAATCCATACTTTAAAAAGCCCTGCTATTAATCGTAAATAATTTTTAAGTTTTTTTTCGCATAACGATAACTCAGTAATTATACTAATTTTGAAAATCATCTATTTCGATAAATTTATTGCATTCCATAGTCAACAAAAGTTATGCTCCTGTTCAAAAGTAAAAATATATATATATATATATATTTTGATTAAAATATTTCAACTGTAAATCACTAACGAGAATTCATATGAAATTACTCTAATGATGAAATTGAGAATTTTCGTACCTCGTGGGCGTCAATCAACTTTGATTATAATTTTCACTCTCCGCTCAACTAAAAAACAAATAAAATGCCCTAAATGATTTTATTTAACGATCATTATTCTGCTGCAGCCTTTAATCACTTCAATTTACACCTAACCGATCACAGACAAATCCGCTAAAACTCTTTTAACGGTCTAATAGAATAATTCTAATTCCTCTGATGGATCTCTACACAGCATTAGGAATTCATGCGCTCTACATCAGATGAGGCATTTTTTAATGATTCGATTTAAGAATTCTTTCTAAAATTCGGTTGAATGGAAATACTACATTACATTTCGAATCGTATGTGCTCTTCGGCAGATGAAGCATTTTTAATGATTTGATTTAAGAATTCTTTCTAAAATTTAGTTGAAACAATGGAAATGCTTGTCCTAATTCATTGATCACGAGAAGCGTGTTCTGTAGTTCGGTGACTAATATCTGTGGCGAACGTAACGCCATTGTTGGGATGGGTGGTAAATCTTGATGGATGGTTTTTTCGTGCAGTCGATTGAATCCCGGACAGCGGATCGAAGACAAAACGCATTAGAGCTGCTACGACAGTGATCAAAGTGCTTTTTGAAACGAGTATTTCATTGAAAACAGAGAAATCGCTCCAAGCGCTTCATGTTTTGGGCACCGTTCGTGATGTTAAAGTTGAAGGAGTTGTAACACCGACTAAAGTAGAATCCTGATGAACGATTAATTTTCAGCATTGGAAAAAATCACATTAATCAGTTCGGTTTGTTTCCTCCTCATCTTTTTCAATTTTTTTTTCCTGTAGATAAAACGGTTATTAGTGGCAAGACAAGTTTGTGGAAGGTCTTCATCCTTATCAAATTTTTTTCACTTACAAACATACATGTGTAACATTTTGCAAAGCAATTACGATATGAAATCCGACCTATAAGGGTTAAACTTTCGCTGCATTATTTAATTGTCGAAGTTGACCTATTAAGGATTAACCGTGTGATATCGGCATTATATCATTAATCAGTTCAGTTTGTTTCCTCTTCATCTTTTCCCATTTTTTCCCCTGCAGATAAGACTGTTATTAGTAGCACGGCAAGTTTGTGAAAAGTCTACAATCTTATAATTTTTTTTCATTTACGAAATTTAACATTTTGCAAGGCAATTATACAATTTGATATCCAACCTATAAGGATTAAATTATCGTCGAATTATTTGCTTGTAGAAGATGACCTATTTGTAATAAATCATATGATACCAGGTTTTACAGCAATTATTTTTTTTTCAAAAAAGTTAACATATAAGATTTTCGTATTTTTTCATAAATTTAAAAAATAATTAATAATTTCAAAATAAAGGTAGGACTATACCGGTTTTCAAAAAAAAATTATCTGCAACGTTGTTATAATGATACAGGATTGATAGGTATTATACTTCCAATACCTTAATTTATACCTGAAGTATATAAAATGGCCAAAAATGGTAGTCCCATAGGTAGCATATTTTTTATAACTTCCCGTTTATTTTTTATTTTTTTCTTTGTCTGATTTTTGCATTTCTTGTCTTTTACTTCATTATTAAATTAATTCATCTAAAATTGATAACTTGCCATTTCTCTCACAATTTTAATAGAAAATTGATAGTTCTGAAATGAATAATGATTTAACTATTAATCCTTACATAAGTGTTAAATTTACCAATTATTACTATATTTTAAATTAAATAATACTTTTAATGTACTTACTTCATATAATGTTTACTTATATATTAATTTTATATAAGTAAATATATATATAATATAATTTTATATAAGTAAAGTTTTATATGTTACCGCCGACTTTTTCTTAATTGTATTTATAATATCTTGGACTATCAGAAACGTTTTTTCAAAAGTTACCACTCTGATTTACAATTTAAAATAGTTCGTAAAATGAATCGATGGAATTTTTGCCTCGCTTGTATTTGCGTTATCTTTTGTCCCCCGTACAAAAAAATAAATTTATAAAATTGAATAAATAAAAACTAAGATACATAGATATTGGCCTGAATAAGTTTTAGCTACGAAATCCATCTTTAAGACTTTTTTTTACTAGGTTTTGAGAAATAGTGAACGAGACTTTCCCCAGTAAGACGTATTTATTCAAAAATGTATATGAACGTGACTTCATCAGGATGACACTTATGCAAAGATTGCATTTCAGGTTTGACCTCCTACAGGTGGATTTATTTAAAAATAAAAGAGGGAGGCTATATTTCCAATACTTTAGGCGGCAAATTTATTCCTTATATTAGGAAAACGCAATCTTTTTTCTTTGCCTCAGTACAAAGTTACAGCCTGCGACATATATGTCATAATCCGCCTGTGTACTGTGAAATATATTTCTTACTAGTCTCATAAGGATTAAGACAAAATTAATTCAGACTTTGTAATACATCCAGTGTATCAGTTTCTGAGTTCTCGCTACCGGAATCGCTCTAAATTACACACTTCTGTTGTTTCATATATATACTTGTATAATAGTGGTCTGTCGCTGCCATTATTAGGAAATAATTCTCTTTCTGAAGGTGAAATTGTATCATTAATATGATTTGCAATTTTTTTCTATAATCTGCAAGATATTTTTGAAATGTAAAACAGGTGCTGAAATTTGTAAGACTGTCTCATTACCACAAGATGCTCTACAATATTCATACGACATTGTGAGCCACTCAGAATATCGTAGTAACATCGTGGAGATATCGTAAAATATCTTATGCTTACACGGGTAGGATATATTTATCCTACAAACGATGTTACCACGCGGATATTTAATAATTCAATGAATTTTTGAAAGAAAAATTGTGTTACCAGAGTACTTTCCTGAAATTAATAAAGGGCTATTCACAGTGAAGCCAAATGGATGAAGCATGAATAGATTGGCAGTAAAAACCTACGTTTAAACTTGACTCAGACGTGCGAGTCCCAACAGTCTCGAAAGAGTTAAACTAATGGAAAAAGCTGGATGCGCCATTCATTTTAAGGGAATAAACACAAAGAAAATCGAGATTCGGTGAATGAATGCAATGAGATGGAAACAGATCCTACTGATTTTCAGATAACATTGAAGAAACCGCGTAAACGACTATGAAAGCTTGTTTGTTGAAAGCGTTTCTACAAAGCGCAACATTTAGTAATCACTGAACATAACGCAGAGTAACACGAACTCTCCTCTAAAATAGAATGGTAAATTCTTTAAGAAAAGTAACAGCAAGAAAGCATTCTCTTTGTGTGGTGGTAGGAGGTATTAAGAGAGGTATATAAAACATTCTTTTATTTAACCCAAGCTTTAAATGCATATTCTATAGCATGCAAACAGTAGAGAGCTCTCTGTGTGAAGAAATTTCTTTTGGAGATTACGTGTATTTAAAACATGTCTTCTTTTCGCGTAAGGGACCTTTCAACTTTTCGTGAATGTTTCAATCGTGCAGAAGCTGACCTTGCAGGAGGTCACCTCACGCTCTTGGGTTTTCCAACTTTATTTTTAAAAAAACTATTCCATGATTATTTCCTCATGGTATTTTTTCGACATTTCAGTCAATTTAAGGTAGTTTAAGCTTTGAAGATTCGTCAGACCGCATCGTTTTGTGTACCATAATGAGTTATCCTTAGAAAATAACTAATACCTTCCCACATTTTTTCCCGCGGTATAAATCTGTCATTTGAAAAAGTGTAGAAGTTTTATTCTTTAGTTCATGATAGATGTGAGCCTTCTCCGCTTTTTGTATCCGCACATCTTCAAATGCATACAGGCAAAAAATAAAATGAAAAAATATGTAATCAATAATACCCAAATTCAAATAAAAGAAATTAAAGTTTAAAATGTTACAGTTTACTTCTTTCCAATAGCACACAGTCGTGTCATATAGTCACAAAACTAAACTTAGAGCCCAAATTTAAAACATCTTCCTCTCCCCCCCCCCTCTTTTATACATTATAGATGAATAGGAATGCATTGTATTGTTCAAAATGCAATTACTAATGCTAGTTAAAAGTACTATGTTGAAAATATAAGAGTCTCATAATAGGACCATAAGAAAGATTTTTTCCGAAAGCCAAAAATAAGCTTGTAAGAGAAATAGACCAAAATTCAAGAAATATGCTATAGCTTCCTTTCAAAGTCGAGTCTTCACTTTTGGTTCTTCAATGCGGAAAAGTGCATTCGCCTTGAAAAGTCATATTAGCGTTACCAGCAAAATGTCAGAGGCTTCTTCATTAGAATTTTATCGCCACCACCCACATTATAATATAGCTTCATGTATTTTTTATCATTTAAAACGGTGAATATTAATAATTCCAAATTTTTAACCAAGTTAACTTGGTTAAAAATTAGTAAGAGTAATACTTTGTTCAACTTCATGCTTCAGATTCAATTAATTTCAGCAAAGATTAATCACTGACTAAATATTTTAGAATTACTGACTTTAAAAACAAAAGCATTTGGAATTGTAAAATTATATCTGTTAAATATTTATAAGATGAAATGCCTCAAATTTCTTACTGGGTATTTTGCTTAAAAATGGCCCGAAGTTCTATGAAACCATTTGATAAGACGATAACAGGGATTTATTTTAGTTATATTAAAGTCCCGTTTTGAAATAGCACGAGAGCTATTTTGTTATAGACCTCGTAACTTTGAACCATAGTCAGAGGACGAGGATGATACATATACCGCCACCCTCCCTCCCAAACTTCGGCATCATAACCAGCGGGTTTGATCCTGGATGCCAAATTTAACGTGCACTAGGCCGAAACACACAGCGGATCGTTGCGTAATCCGGTTTCGAACTTAGAACAATCTTGTCACGAAGCCGAGATCTTAAAACCAGACTGACGATTACATGGAAGGGAAAGCTATAGATAAACGAGCTGTCATGACAGGACAAAAACTCAGTGCGTTTTACACAATTCAAAACTAACACACATGGAATAAATATGTTATAATTTTTATATTACCAATTGCTGCTATTCAAATTCTTGCTGTAAATCTTACTTTTTGTATGATCAATCTAAATTCAAGTTAGTTATTTGGATTTGATGGTGCAAAAGGCAGATTTGGTCGTGCTTCACCAAACAAAAGATGTAATAAAATAAATTTCATGAAAACAGTTTTTAAAAATACGCTTTTATTAGTGTACTAAACCGCAGATTCTTTTATTTTAATTATTTTCGACTTTTTAGTCTTTAATTCATAATTGATCATCATAAACATTGTGGAATCTACAAATCAATTTCTCTCAAATTCGCAACCAGGTGGCGTCACTTCTATGGAATTAAAATTTAATTTCATTAATTGATTGTATGTCATCGATCAATACATCGTCATCGAGAATACACAAATGTACCAAATTTCAGATCTATGGCACATCGGGAAGTGAGTGAAAACATGAAAAAGATGAAACTTTGAAAACATGAAACTTGTTAAGTTAAATAAAAGCGTATGAAAAATAATAACAGTAAGAATTAAATTGTTAAATAAAACCAACAGAGATACCATACAAAGCCAAGATCTTAAGTAGTAAAATGTTCAAAATGTAGTGATAAATCCCTGAATGATACAAAATATCGTGATTTTAAAAGACACAAATTTATGTCCAAAGCAAAGAACTGATGAAATTCTTGAAAACTAGTACAAAATCTAAAAGATAGATTCAGCGTCACTATGCAGCAGTATTACTAATTTAAATTCAAGATGCATTCGACTGATTTAGAAATTAAAGTGATATGAACTGAAAAGGGAAAAATTGAAACGTTCTAAAAACAGAACCAAATTACTCGATACGAAAGTGTCTCGCTACCAAATTACTTGTGACGAACAGATTAAAAAATTGAAGATATCGCTCATTTTCATGCTTATTTGTATTTTCTCTTTATTTCGAGTAATAAGTTTTCACATGATGCTGTATAAAGCGCTGTTTGATATGCTGCTCTCGCGATGAAATTCCAATTGAAACTTAACAACTGGTTGAGCTGTGCGGTCGAGAAACAAGGATATCAGGTCACTCAATCCACCAATCTATAAAATCGAAATGAAGGAAATAGCTGAGAGAAATGAGACAATGAAATGGAAGTTTGTATGGATATCTCTGTCTCACGCATCCATTTCGAAGGAGATGAATGAGTAAGACAACCAAAGGCATGAAAAAAAGAAAGCGGCGATCAATATGTCCCAACATTTGGCGGGTCTTAAATACGTGACAGAAAGCAAGGTGGTGACAAGTATAGTTTATCATATTGGTGCGTGGGTTTGGATTTGATTCGCGGCTATCTACAAATCTAAGCAGCATTTCTGTTTTAAAAATACAGTCAGATTCAAACAAAGGTGCATTGTGAAGGTTTGGGCGTTCGCCGCTGAAAGCATTTTTTCCGCTTAAGAGGAAATAAAAAGCGAATGTAACTTTTCTAATTATATTTAAGCATGAGTTATTTAAAAGGACATGGGAAAGGATGTTTGAATGGGGTTTGGGGGATGGGTCGGGGGAAGATTATTTGATACATTGAACATTTCTACAGAAAAAAATTTCTTACTGTGATTATGCGTCACTTTAAGATGTTGCAATTTTTTGAGTTGTTAAGTATCATTCTTATTCGGTAATGACAGACCGTGCGCTAAGACGCACGCAAGAAATGATAATAATCTATATAGTGCATGCCATGCAATATTTACGAAATTTAAATGTTATGCGAAGCTTGAAAAAAATCTGATTATGCAACCAACTCCTTTTTTCCTGCTTGTGAAACATAATTCAATGCAAATAAAAATTTCTGTTCGAACCATGAAACATCATAGCTCTTGATACTAATATGGTTTCCAAGAAAAAATTATAAAGTACATAAATTGCCCCATTTCATTGTAGTTTTTTTAATGCATCTCCAAGGCAACTATCTAGTTTTATCTATATCTATTTTTAACAATCTATATCCATTTTTAAGAGCTGCTTTGTACGTTTTGTTTCTGCGTCTCGTATTCAACCTTTGAGCTCATTTATAAAGAATATTACATGTGAACATGTAGAGCCTAATAGGGAGGGGGGAAACAAACCGGTTTTAACTTAAAACCAGTTTTTTTTATTTCGGTTAACCGGTTTTTTTTCGGTTATTTTTTTGCCCCGGTTATTTTTTAAAAATCCAATAACCGGGTAAAATAACCGGATCGGAAGACAGGCTCGATTTTAGGTTCGATTAGACTAAAATTTACCAAGTTATGAAACTTTGAATTCCATCAATTTAGGCCGATCAACGACAATGGCTTCCTCGAAGCGTCTGTTGGTTGGCGTATTACTGAAAGAGTCTTTATGAACAGATAAATATTGGCCAATGGATTGATTTCCTATAAAAACAATATTAGCACAAAAATTTGTCTACAAACGGCGTTTTTTAAATAAAGAAAACCGAAAACCGGTTATTTTTAAACGGTTAAAACCGCCAGGTTAAACCGGAGGCGAAAAAAACCTGAATAACCGAAAACCGGTTATTTTCGCAATAACCGCCATCCCTAGAGCCAAATGAAGCAAAAGAGCAGTGAGGGAGGAAAGGAAAAAATGAGAAGCATAAATTAAAATCGTAACTTATCAAATAGTTTAATGTAATTAAAGTATAAGTTAAACACTAGTTAAATAATTACAAGATTTTTGAGATCTTAAACTCTATTTTTTAAATGCAGGCTTTAAGTATTTGTTACCTTAAGGTTACCGCATCAAATGCAGCTCAAGCAAAAATTTGGTTTTTGTTTCCTCATCTTAACCGCATCCACACTAGGTTTAATTTGATTTTTTAGATCAACAGCCCATTCGGGAGCTATTTGAGGTTTAATGGGAACTGACTCGGTTATTTTGACAGTAACTTGAACAGAAAACCCCTCCCTTTCCATATTTCTGCATCACATCAAAGGGTTTGATCGATGATAGATTTAATGTTCATTAGGCTACAAACACGGTGGTTTAAACCTTACCCACTTCTAGGAACCACATGTGCCTTAATGTGAAGATAAAAAATTTCAGATGTCAGAATTTACTTATTTATCCAGTGTTAATTAGCACCAAAAATTTCATTATCTCGCAAAATTTGTAATTAAATGATTTAAAATTACATCGAAATCTGGGATTTTTGCTAAATATTAAAACTTATGCAATAAATGGAAAAAAGGGAAAAAAATTGTAAGTATGTATTGAGCATAACAGAAATATTGATGCATACAAAAAGTTTTACACGGAAAAACATTGTGCATTCAACTATTTTACAGACATTAAAAACAGTTTTCCTTAAAATATATAGAATATAACTTTTATCGAATTAAAAATAAATACTAGTTTGAAGTTAAAAATGGTAATTGAATTTCATGTAACTATCTTACCAATGTACTCAGTTTTCAACCGTTTTCTTTTTTTTATTATTACTCGTGTTACCCTTTCAGAGTTAAAACGCAGATGCTTTATGTCAAAGAAAGGAGAAAGAGACAACTGGAAAAATACCGTAGGAAGAGATTACTTTTAAAAATACATGGGAAAACTTCGACAAATATTTAACAGTTTTTTAACAGATCTGCAGATTTCATGTTTTCAAAAAATTCTGTATAACGAAATCGAATCACGAATTCAATCACCCACGTTCTCTTACCTTGAATTCTGCCGAATTGTAAATAAACAAATCATTCGATATGAGTACCATTTTGGACGATATGCTATAAAAATATCTATACAAAAAGATCAGAAATTTTGAAATGAATTGACGATGAAAGTGTGTCTCATTATTATTAGTACTTTATTAAACAGGAGCATTTCTTAAACATCTTCGTCTGTTCTATCTATTGAAATTACTCTTATTTAAATATACATTTGAATAAAATCTTTTATGTTTTCATGTTTAGATAAATAGATTAAAAACTTACAAATATTAAGCAACTAACCAAGTAAAGTCGATATGGAAAACAGTTTTATCTCAGGTATTCATTTTCGGTAAACAATTTTCGAATTTCAGTAAAGAATTCAATTTTTCGGGAAATATCATTAAAGTTAACTTTCCTTTTGGAAAAAATATTAAAAAAAATATTTTTGCTTCATATTCATAAAGACAAAATACAATATTTTTCAATAGTTCACTTACTTGTTGGTTGCTTTCATATTTTAAATGCAGATTTTATCGGCTATTTCTTGAATAAATCGCAAATCTCTTTGGTATTTCGTTTTACTTATCTCTTTAAAAAGTTTCTACAGGTTAAGAGTTACATTTCTATACAAACGGAGCGATGCAGCCAAATCTTTGGTAATCAAAGTCTTCCCGACTAAAATGATTGCAATTGCTTTCATTTAGGCGGATTATATACCATGACAGCGCTATATTTTTCAACTTGTTTACAATGCGTACTATTTTAAACAGGATATGATCTTCCCTTACTCAGAAAAATCCGAATATTTATTTCTAAAATTAATTCCAAGAACTTTTAACTACGATTAACAAAAATTTCATCACACTACGAGGAAAAAGGGCTGGATTCAACGCAGCTTTATGGATTATTATTACGTAATTTGCTTTTTAACTCATAATTCTATTTATCCAGGTGTATTTAGAAAGGAAATATTTATCTAAATTAGAGAACACCATTTTTATAACAGATTTCAACATTTCATACTTATTTTCTTCAACATTATGGTTAGAAGCAATTAAAATAGACATTGGGATAATTTAAAATGTAAAGTTATTCGAATGAAAGTCTTACGGAACCTTTTACTCAATATAGTATTGGGAAAATTTATATCGTTTTCGATATCGTAGCATTTCAGTTAATGTAGTTTGAGTGTTTTATTGCAAAAGTCACGTTTGATTATGCTGCGCCATACTAATTCTCGCAGCATGGCCAAAAATGATTTTAATCAATGTAAAAAATAATGCAAAGTTTCCGGTACAATGGCCTTATTTTCAGAGAAAATGAAAATCTAGATAAAAAGCTGTTTCAACAAAGAAAAGAAAGTATCTATATATTTAAAATAATTTGGTAAAAACCTTCACAGCCTCAACCACTTGACCGATTTCGGTAATTTCTTTTTAATATCAAAGGTTATGGCGTCCAGATGTGTCATCAAGGGTCGCCAGCCCCACACCACCCTCCATTTTCGAACAAAATCGAAAAAAACACTTCTCCACTGTACATTGTCTATGGGGAAAAACCTTGTAGAAATCCCCCGACCCAACCACCAAGCCGATTTCGACAATTTTTGTTTAATATGAAAGCTTATGCCTTCTATATATGTCATCAAGGGTCACCTTCCCACCTCACCACTACCCTTCATTTTCGAATGAAAACTAAAAAACACTTTTCTACTGTACATTCTCTATGGGGAAAAACCTTCAGACAGTTCTCCAGCCTCAACCACCCGACCGATTTCGACAATTTTTATTTCATATGAAAGCTTATGACGTCTAGGTATGTCACGAAGGGTCGCCTTCTCCACACCACTACCCATTTTCGAACGAAATCGAAAAAACACTTCTCCGCCATACATTCTCTATGGGGAAAAACTTCAGACAGCTCGCTAGCCACAGCCACCCGACCGATTTCAACAATTCTTATTTCACATTCAAGATTATGACGTCTAGATATGTCATCAAATGTCGTCTGCCCCCCAGAAAACCCTTAATTTTCGAGAGATATTGCAAAATAAACGGCATATATTAAAGGAAATAACGGAGTTTTATTGCAAAACAGTACGGAGTTCTTGAGCCTCAAGAACTGGACAGATTTCGCCAATTTATTACTTCACTTCTTTCAAATAACTAACGGACCAGAATGCTCCGATTTATTTTCGTAAGTTTAAAATAATATTTTTCATTTGTTTGCAGTTCTGTTGCATTTCATTGCAATTTAATTTAGCTTTAATAGCAGACGATTTTGTTAAGACATCTCTATAATTATTATTCTTTGTTTTAGTTAATATTTAATTTAAAATCAATAGCAAACGATTTTGTTTCTATTCTAAATTTATTTTTATTAGATTGGCAAAAAGAAAATTAGTTGTTGTTAAAAAAACTTTTATGAACTGCAACGTTGTTAAATGAAAGAAGGAAGTTGTTTTTGAAATAAACATTTTAATTTTGAGATGACTTTTTGTTTTCATGAATAATCCCTACAGTTCCATCAAAAAGGCGTGTCAAAAAAATTGTAAAACACCTATTGTAGGTGATGGAAACTGTTTATTTAGGGCGATATCATTCTGCATTTATGGGATCTGAAGACTGCCTTGCCGAAATTCGTCAGAAAGTTATATTAAACATTACAACTAGATAGGATTTGATTTGATTTGATTGGGGGTTTGGGGGGATTTTGAGCAACAAAGGCTATTATCCCCTATTCATTCCAAAGTTCTTTTCAATCCGTAATCAAAAGTGATGAAAATTGCCATCAAAAGACGGGATAAATTATTGCCGCTCTGATCAAGAGAAGAAAAAAAAAATGGCACCCTCCTAGAAAGGCCTCCATATTCTTTTTCCTAGATAGGGTTTATTGAAAGAATTTACAATTTTAAAGGAATCTGATGTCTACAAAGAATATGAAATCTACTATTGTTTTATTGCCTGTTGTTCCATTGATCTTCATGCAGTATTTAAAACTGAAAAAAGTAGTGGCTGAGAGCCTCGAAGCAGCGAGGTGACAGGTCAGTGCTGAACAAAGTGGGTGCTGCCCGCGAACCCGCCCTGAGGGAGGCGAGAGCGGCTAGTTTATTTTAAAAGGAAATTTCATTTTCCATTAAGGTGTCCTGAAAAAGTAAAAAATTAGATATTACAATATTTATTATATTGTATGCATTTAAAAATAACTTAAATGCATTCGTATTTTTAATTTTTCCCAGCTATTACTGAATATAGTTGATGTCAGCAAACAAATAAACAATATATGTTTCTGATGGGTCTGGGCATATCCCTTTTATCATCTTTTCCCAAAATATTTTAGGGGCTGAGGTGGCCTATTGGTAAAAGTCTCGGCTTCGAAGTCGGAGGGCTCCAGGTTCGAGATCCGATTCCACCAAAGATCCACTGTGCTTGTGGGCCTGGTGTAAGCCAAATCCGAGGCGGGTCAAACGCTCCACCCCCTGGCGCGGCGCGGAAGCCGGGAGAGGGAGGCGTCAGCCCAAGCGTCGTCCTCGTCATCTGACCGCGGTTCAAAATTGAGGTCCGTCCCAAAATATTCCTCGAGTCGCTTCAATGGAGGATGTTAATATAGCCAAGCCCCAGAATAATTTTTATCAATAAAAAGTCTCTCTCTCTGATTTAACATTTTTAATTCATACAACATAAAAGATTCTCGAAACATGAACAAAATACCGCAAAATATTTAGACCAATATTTTGAAACCTAGATTTTGTATCACTTCTTAAAAAGCATTCACTTATTATAGTAAACCCTCGATCTAACGGAAGGTTAAATGATGTCCATAAAATCGAAACTTCATTTAATCGTGAATTGCATCATGAACAATATTTATAAAATGGTTATTACAATTAAAATTGTACTATATGATGTAAATGTAAAATAACTAATGCCCATACCATATTTACATATTGGATAATTTAGAAGCATCTAAGATGTTTAAATCAGCATGAAGCTTAATTTAGAAGCTCCATTCTTTGTCATCTTTAGTTTGTTCAGTAAATGCAGAGATATTTAAATAAAATAATTAACTCGCAAGTTTTAAAACAGAATGGTCTTGATTCGTAAGCAGTTGATAAAACAGCAATAAAAAAATTACTAACGTAAGTGAATGCTTCCATTATTCAATGCCAGAAGCTGTTATCTTAATACTGAAGACAAACAATAAAAATAGTAATAAAAATGCCTTAAAATAATGAACGGGTCATGTGATATTAATGCTATCACAAATGTGATGAAATCTTCATAAAATATGGAAATTAAATAAATACAGGCCAGAAAGAAAGTTATAAACATTTTGTTTGAATATCTGCCCGTTTCCTTTCCAAGTCAACCTAAATAAACATGCTATTCCAAGATTAAAGTTCCGATAGTAAGAGTTTACATTTTAATAAATTCTTTTCCAAGATAAAATGCTTTATAGCTTTCATATGAAAGCATACGAGAAAATATTTTTTCCTGTCATTCATTATCTTTATTGCTGTTTACTTCCTGCCAGCTGACGCAATTATATATTGGATAAAACGTACTGAATAATTAGATTTAACAAAAAAAAACATATTTGTACATTTAATATCATATCATAATAACGGTCAACTCTCGTTTAGTAGATATTAATCTGAATCAATTTCGTAATGTACAAAATAAATAGACAGAGAATTAGTTTCTATAAAATTAAAAATGAAAAATTGAAATTTTGCTTTTATGCTTTTAAATTTTAATTGATTTAATAGATATACACTACATATCTTATTTCCCTGTGTTCTAATGAAGTCAATTAATCAAATGATGCACTTCAAATCTGTCATTCCATTTTAATTTAAAAATACATTATGCATCTTGCATGATGAAAATTGTCTTAGTTTCACAACACATCATGAGAAAAAATGCAGATAAATATTAGATGATATGCTTAGTTATGTTAGTCATGTGACCGTGACGTCTTGTGCATTGAATCGATTGGCTACTGGAATACTTTTTTCTGTGAGTCTGAAAGACAGGAAATCAACTTTGGTTCATAATTTTGCTTTTCCATAGCTATTCAGATCGTTTACATTGCTTCAGAACGCATGCACGCAGTGTATGAATCCAAATATTCATTTGAACGTTATATAAGTTACAAATTATTGACACGCTTTGAAAAGGAATGCTTTTTCCAATTACTTTTCCATTTGAAAAAATATTAAAGAAAATTTCACGAATATTATTTACTTGAAGAGCAATAAAACTGCGTTTCCAGAAAAAATTAGTAAACCGACTTTTGTAAATCAATTAGCCCCAGTACACAGCTTGAGAAATCACTCCATCGAAAATCAAAACAATGTGTACCTTTCTGCTGCTATATTTTTTATTAAATATTTGACGGAGTTGAAATATTTGTTTGCAAAACATATTGTGGAAGAAGAAAAGCGTGATTTTTGTCAGAAAAAAATTAAATAAATAACTGAAAAATGCCCATCGGAAATTTTTTCTCAAATTTGTATTTTATCTTCATATTTCCTACATTTACAGTAAATTCAATTTTCACCAGTAACAAACGACGACTTTTTTGGTGCTCAATTCAAAATAATCACGAAAAATAACTTTTTATAATACTTTAGATGTAAAAAAAAACCTATTCTGAGTCAAAGGAACATGGCTGTTTGTGAAAAAAAACCTTCAGTTTTTGCGTGATCAATGACTTTTGCGTGACTAAGGCGTACAGCTGCAGAGACTGTCAACTAAACCCAAAAAATCTCCGTTATCGTGACTTAGAAGCTAGAGAAATCACAAAGGTAATAAGTTTGTTAGGATTCTAGATTTATTTGTATTATAAAATTTCAATTCGCTGTTTTGTGGTTCTTGAAAAATTTGATTTTTCCAAAAAACATTCAAAAAGTAGAATAGTCACCTACTTCAAATCGCTGGATTTCACTTTCGAAAATCGGCATCTGAATTCCAACATTGTAAGGCTTTGTTTCGAGTTAAACAAAACCCACCTGTTATTAAATTGTCGTTTGTTCTTTAGGAGTTATCTGTTTAGATAGCAACGGCTTTCATCACTCGATAAAGGATCTTTCACCAAAGTTCTATGATAAAATTGTGATATGAAGGTCTAATCATAAGTTCTGTCGCATTCCATACATGTCAATACGATCTCAAAAAAGGAATAATAAATAAAAATGAATCATAAAATAATTCCCCTGTTTTTAGAAAAAGTCAGAGATAAAAAAAAACGTATTTAAAAACATTTTGTATAAGAAGACAAATTAGATCTTGAGTAATCAGCTAGGTTTAGTTATTTAGTTAAATCATCCAATTGCGGATTTCTTTAAAATCTCTATTCACATGCAAGGTTTGCAAATATCTGCAAATACTTTCGAATAGAAGCGAATTGTTAATTATATATCACTCTATAATACTATAATGTAATTCAGCCTATAATAGTAAGAGGTAAATACAGAAAATAAATCACTGAATATGCAATTGGAGGTTAAATCTTATTAATACCCCGTATAAACCGTAAACCGATGGCAAGGACGAGACCTGAGCCGGCAACTCAAACCTCTCCAAACTTCTACGCCACACCGGCGGGAGGGGGGCGTTTGATTCTCCAAGGCAAATTTAACTTGGATAACGCGCCGAAATATTCGAGGGATATTTGGTGGAACAGGGCTTAGAACTGGAACCCGTCAGGTCTCGAATCCGAGACCTTGTCATCAGGCCACCACAAGCTGAATAATAAACTAGGAAATCTTGTCAGGATTTCAGTTATTTTTCATGAATTACACCGTCGAAATAAGCTACAGAAAGAATGGCAGGACAAAATATTAGTTTTTGAGGAGCTTCATTTCAGAAGATTGGAAGAAAGTGGGAACTGTTCTGTATCATTTATTGACTATTTACGTGTGTGCCAATCTTCATCAAAACGAAAAGAACAAAAGCTCAAGACTTTTAACACCGAAACTTTTAATTCATTAGTTGCCAGAATCGTATCCCTGATTTTGAAAATTAATCCGAGTGAATTTCAGTATTATTGCTCTCATGAAGGGCCAATATTTTATTAAAAGGATTCATTTGTTGACTTCTCCAACAACTAGCTTATGATGGTTGATAAGATTTATAAATAAGCTTCTTTCTATAAATAAAATTCTTCCTCAAAAGTGTCAAAAATAACATTTTCTTACATTGACATAGAATAAGAACACGACATTTACAAATTTAGGAACCGAATAACAAACAAAATAAAATTATGGTAGTTAAAAGTATACTTATATAAGCATGTTAAATATTATTCCTACACTTTTTCAATAATGTTTCCTTCTTGAAATTACCCAGAAAAGCAATTTTCTTTAAAAGTCAACGGAGTAAATTCAAATGACTCCGTAATCACATGACAAATGTAAGTGCATCTAACATCTAACTGCATGTTGTCCTTTTTCTTCCTGCACGCTGAGCATATTGACGCGTATGAACGTGTGTTAGTATGAATTGACTCCATTATTTCATTCAACTTGTCCTGTAAAAACATTTAAAGCTCGGCCATGCTTTGCGCCTAAACAAAGTTTGTAAAATTCAGGATGTTCAAGTAAAAATCGACAACAATTTCTTGTAGTCAACACGAGCCGATCTGTGCGTATATTCTGTTCTATATAAAAAAATACGATCTGGACCAATATATCCAAAAATGTAATATGTATGATAATAATTTTAAGTCGATAAAAAACATATTTGGATTTCAAAGCTCAATAAGCATAATTTAAATGGTAATTTGAAGGACTTTAGGTACTCAGTCGGTGCTAAAACTATAGAGAGAAACTAAACACAAAAAATTCAGCTTTTTGAAAGTATATTTGTTTAAAATCATTTATTATTTAATGCATATATGCAATAACATTTACATGAAATAGAACTAAAACGTTTAGTCAGTAAAAGTTGAAAATGAGGTGCCCAAAGTATATTGATATTGGTATTGTTACTGTCAAATTCAAAATGTTTACTAGAATCAATACGTCATATCTAATATTTCTGATCAGTATGACTGCCGTTTTATTTTACTCTTATTTCTCTTATCTTTTCATTTTAAATACACAGATGTTTTATTATTATTGCAAAATAGCAAGGCAAATTTTCGAAGGAAACAGTTTAAAACCGAACCAGTGATTTGTTTCATACATCCTAGATTTTACAGAAATGTAGTTTGATATCTGTTTGTTGAAACGCAGATAATCAAAACATGAGCTAAAAGTTCTCCAAATACTTATTTTCATAATGCTAAAATGGTTTTGAGAGAGACATCATTACAGAATATTCCTTTTTAAACTGGTTTAAATGCAGGTCTTCAAAATGTGATCCACAGAAAAAATATTGTAGAAAAATCATATCTAAAAACATGTGGTAAAAACTCATTTTTACAGCAGAATTCCTTTACCTATCAGTGATCAAATCGGCTAAAAGGAAAACATCGGAATTCATATGCCCTAGTATATTCATATCACTGACTTGGCTTAGGAAAGAAGTCAAAAAAATCATTTTTACATGTAGAAAGATGAAAGATTAGTGCATCTCGAATAGCGATAGATTTAATGATCAAACTGACCTGAGCTTTGTAAGCAGAAAAAAAAAGAAGAAAAAACTTAGACTAACAAGATTTTTTTTGAATTTATTTAGTTCTTTTTCTTTTGAGTTGGAAGGAGGTCCAAATGGTAATTTTAAGCAAGATCGGACTTCTGCTCACGTCTCAAAAACTGCAAAACAGCTATCGCTGTGGAAAAGTGTCATTGGATAAAAATCTGAATCTGATATACTGAAAATTTAATACAACATCGCAAAAGTATATTCTGAGGAATGGCATCTGACAAATTTTGGGATCATGGAAAGTAATATTTCTTACCAGTCATGAAAAATCTGAATACAATATCACCAAAGTATATTCTGGAGAATGGTATCGGGCAAATTTTTGGACCACGGACCTCGGCTAATGGCATTCCACTTACGCATACTTAAAAATTCTACCAACATTCAGGATGATTTTGCATATTTCATAATGCATAAAGAGATAATGTGTTTACGAAGATATTAGAAATGAAAAAATAAGATTAAAAATATTGCAATCAATCAGTGAATTTTTATTTGAATGTAGCAGCATAATATAGCGCTGATTAAGCTTTGGGATCATTTACTTTCAACTTTAATAAATTAAACATGATAGTTACGCATTAAAAATTTAATTTCATTGAGTAAACCTCACTTGCTAAATTTAACTTACTAAAGTTTTTCTGGAAGCCTTATTTTCCGCATTTATGAATTTCTTTTTGGATAAAGAACAAGAAAAGTTTTTGCAGAAGCATATACTACTATTAGACTTATGCTTATGTAGTGGAAATTGTCTAATTCAAAGCTGATGGGATCATAGATTTATCCTAAAATTCGAATTAAGAAATACTGGGCTTAGAAAGGAGTACAGCAAGAGAAAACGACATTTTATAAATTAAAATGGCTTTTAAGATTTGCTTTTAATATTTAACAGTTTTATAATAAATATTTAATCAATAAATAGAAAGTGATTTTAATAAATAAAGTAATTGATTCATTATATTGTACAGTAGTAAATAATCGCCTTGAATGAATTAAGGGCCTTAAAAAATTATTCATTTATCACCACTGATGATATAATGTAAGAACGTAAGTAAGTAACGAAAAAAATTCAGAAATAAAAAAAAATGTTTTACAATTTTTAGTTTTGACTTCAAATTAACCAAAATAAATTTGAATTATAGAAGAAATTTAAACATTATCAATAGAAAATTCAAGGCACCAGAGAAAAATTCGAATTAGAGACGAATTCGTAGTAAAAACGTTCGAATTAGTCAAGTTCCACAACATTATTATTATTTCTACTTGAAAACACTTTTTTTAAATAACCGTGCTCTCAAAAATTTCTTGAGAATTAAGTTATTGTTGGTAAATTCAAGATTGATCAAGTTTTTCTGAAAATAATTATAAAAGCTGTTAAAAAATCATCTAGCAGTAGAATTGAGTTGAATAACAGAACTCAGAGCAGGTAAAATACATAACAATATGCTATTTTATCTTGTAATAATATGATGTTTTCATGAAATCATTTAGCATCTTAACTTTTTAAATTAACAGCAGAACCCTAGAATACTACTTTTAGCTTTAAGCAGGGAGGTTTTGCTAATATTATTAAATTCTACGTAAGGTTACCAGTATTTATTTCTTAAGGTTAGTTTGGAAATTAATTTTGCTTTTTACATTTATAAATCAAGCTATTATAATGGAACTTTGAATTTCGCTGAATTAAACCACATTACACCATTTCAATAGCCACCTTGAAGTATTGAGATTAGCATTATTGAAATGCTAATCTCAAAATCTATGGTACATTTGATATATTATTATTGCTATCAAAAATTACAGTTTTTCATGTGAAAACTTTTATTTAAAATCGGTATTTTCCACGATAGGAACTTATCGCTAAAATATAAAAGAAATCATTCGGATTGAATACTTTAGCAAGTAAAATTCTAAGTTCACTTCTAAGCAAAAAAAAAAAAGGTATGAAATATTTTTAACAAAATTAACAATTTCCTTTTTGGCTTTGAAAAATCCCATATTTTCACATACATTATATGAATTAACAAGTAGAGTGAATTATTTTAAGATAAATATAAATCTTACAGTTTTAATGTTTATTGTCTGCTGTTAATTTTCCTAGCTAATATTTTTAAACACTGTAAACAAATTTGGTCTAATAAAACAATGAACAATTTATATTAACAATGGATTTTAAAAGTGTGAAATGTTAAAATTAGTAAAAATTTTCTATTGAAATTCAAATGATGAAAAATATTTCAAAAATTAATGCGCATTGAATTAAAATGCATTTGCGAAATATTAATTAGTAAAAATTTTATATTTTAATTCAAATCATGAGAAAGATTTCAAAAAGTAATGCGCATTGAACAAAAGTCTTCAAATTCAACATGCATTGAACAAAAAGTATTCAAATTCAATCCGCATTTAACAAAAAAGTCTTCAAATTTAATACGCACTGAATGAAAAACTCTTACCTTCTGGTAGCAGGTATGCCACCAGCAGAAGCGAAGCCATCTTGTTGGATCTGGAACTAAATCCCATTGACTAAACAATGTCATGCGTCCTTCCACAACCAACGTTTCAACGATGAATTAACATATTTTTCACATTTTGATACTTCACAAATTACTAAATACTATTTCTCCAAGCTCAATATTATTCCGCCATTATCTGAAAATAAAAATATAAATTATGTTTAGTGCAAAATAAAATTCGTTAAATTAAAATATATTACAGATCATAGAAATGAAATATATCAATATGCTTCCCAAATGAAATCTTGGCTTTTTCTGCGAACATTATCGCATTTTAACTTTTTTATGGAACATGAGTAACACAAAATATGTTTATTGTTTATTAGATTTCATATCAAGTTAATTAGCAATCTATAATGTTTACGACAAATGAAATGATTTATTAAAAGTATTATACATTTTACACTTATTTGAATAAATAAATATTGAATACTATTATGATAAATTACATTTTCATGAACTATAGATTTTTTTTCATTCTAAAAAAAGAAAAAAAAAACTTCAATCTTTTTTTTACGTTTTTATGGTTAGGCAACGTTTTGCCTAACCGTACTTTCTCTAAGACATCACAATTCATTTTAGGAACACGGGATTTGACAGCAATTTTTTAAGCTTTGAATTATTCAAAAGGAAAACGTTGTGGTTAAATTCATCATAAATGCTGCTGAACATAAATGGTAATATTTAGCCTCTGCAGCAATAACAAACGTTAAATTTAAAATTTTACCATGAAAATAAATAATAGTAAAAAAAGTAAACAAAATATCAAAAATAAGCAACATTTCATAAAAAATAAGGAAACAATGACATTTTTGATCGTCAAAACATAAAAACAGTCCTAAGCAATAATAATAAGGATAATAAAATATAAATATAGCGTTTGAAAAATATCAGTATTATTTTATAATTTATAAAATATGATGTTTTGTTAATTCCAATATTTCTTTTCAAGAATGGAATTTTTTTACCAGAATTTCCAGAAGTGTTATAAGAAACAGCTTCATTATTTTGGACGACAGGATTCAAATTACTTCTCTAAAAAAAACATTAACATTCTAAAACTTATTCGGGGGGTTCGGAGCAAAATATTTGGTAAATTTCTTTGATCTATAATTTTTTTAATAAATAAATTAAAAGTCAAAAATTTCCTTGTTTTTAAGTGGATATAAAATATTATCGTGACTGTACAGTCTAGACCTTTCTTAAAATTTCTTAGTTCTCGGAATATTTCACAATCCCTACAAATTTTTCTTATGGCATTATGTGACACATATTAACAAGACATCATTAAATACAATATATAGGTTCTCATAGGGTGTGAGAAAGAGTGACTCCGACTTTCTTTTGATCCCCTTTTTTTATTTTTATAGAGCATCATAAAATGTATATACCAGGTTTTCGCAAACTTTGGTACATGGTACACTAATGGAGAATTATATCATTTTTCTTAGTACAATTATTACACAAAAGATTTAAATGATATTAAAATGCGCCCTTTTAACATATTTTTTAATCTTTATTATTCAGATACACTTATATTTTTCACCCCAACCCCTTAAACACTGGCGGTGACCGCATTCCAGATGCAAGTTACGCTTCTGGGATTAATACTGAAACGAGTTTTAGAAGCAGGCTCATTCATCACATTAATCCTCATCAATTGTAATATTTGTTATTCTATATTATTTACCACTATTTACTACAATATATAATACATTTACATTTTATTATAATGTAAAAGTTTCATAATTAATCATAAAGGGAGAGCGACAATCTCACCTTCTTTCTTTAAGTCTATATTATTTTTATATCATCATATATTATATAAACCATTCAGTCACCATCAAAGCGTTATCTCTCAGCGTGTGATTCCTTTACCTCTCACTCCTTCATCCAATTTAGTATAAGCACAAACTATATTCGAACTCAAATAATTTTCGAGTAGAAATGAATGTTTTATTGAATATATGAAAAACTTGAAACTAATTTTGAAGTGTTTTCTTTTTGCGTTACTGTTGGGGGGAAGCACAAATATGAATAATAATTTTTATTTCTTCTCATTTCTCGCATGTATTGCATTCAGCATGCCAATAAGTAAATTGCCGTATGTGAGGAGGTTTACACAAATTTCAGTAGGAGTTTGAAAAGAAAGAAAAAAATGATGATTTATCGCAAATAATGGCGAATTGATGATCTAGTTATGCATTGAATCGAAATATCCAAATTCGTCTTCTAACTTGATCAATGATTCATACCTAGTCTCTTTCTTTAAGATGATTTTATTAACAGCTATTTAAGATGATTTTATTAAGAGCAACAATTCACAGAGAATGTCTTAATACTTTTTTATGGTTCTGAATTTATTGAGGCAAATATAGAGATCATAATTTTAAATGAAAGTTTTTTCAAACCTGAATGTAGAAAACCGAAGCTTCTTTTTCCTAAGGCTATTAGAAACTTCATGTTTCATTATTGGAATCAAAAGATACATTATCGATTATCTTCAAAATATTTCAGTTAATAAAATTTTCTGTTATCAGAACTTTCTTTCATTATTGGTGGCATAGCAACCGGGGGGGGGGGGCAAAGGGAGTAAAGATGCCCCAGGCGCCAGTCTTAGGGGGCGCCATGGGGACAAAATATTGGTGCATTTATGTCACTTTTTAAAGTGAAATATCATGAGGGGGCAAAA